>RJWJ010026778.1:0-22753 GCA_004363605.1 Indri indri | reverse complement strand
GCACACTCACGCAGCCATCAGGGTGCTGTTGGGTTTTGTGGGCTTGTCTGTCTGTCTGCACAAACACCTCTTTGCCCCTCACATGCTGAGCACAGTCTCCATCCCCCAGTTTCCTCCCCGCGACCTCCAACTCAATGGTCATGACCGTCCTGACATATTTTATCTCTGCAAAGCTGTCCAGGAACAGGACAGGTCTGTTCTTGGTAATATGTGAACATCGTAATGAAACAATGTTAGTTCCATGGTTTCATGTCTCTCTCCCTCTTCTAATATGCCCTGCAAGGCAGCTGGGACCTTGTTTTCTAGTCTAGTACCACATCCCCAAGGGCAAACACGGGCTTTGCCCATAGTTGGTGACTGGCAAATATTCACTGAAATAAAAATGTAAGAATAGTCTAGCTAGTGCCACTTTATAAATTTGCATTTCCTGCTATTACTTCATCTCCACCCTGCCCCTCTAGAATAGCCTTTAGAGTTCAAGCTACGTTTGATCTGCAAACATCCAGACTAGATCCACAGGTTTGAGGGATGTGGCTTCCACACACTCCTCCAAATCACTGATGAGGACAAGAGGATTCACAGGTGCACATCTCCCCAAGGTGACACAGCCTCGTCATTCACCCGGGGAAAGGAGGGACTCCCCATCTCGCCAGTCCACCCTGCGTCTGCAGCCACTCGTAACCCAGGTCCTCAGGATGCTCTTGTCCTTGTGCATTCAGACCAGACTCAAGGTCGTGATGACAGCTTGTGCCCTACAGATTGTGTTAGCCCTTCCCCTTCTTCCCTCCTTCCTTCCTTCCTTCCTTCCTTCCTTCCTTCCTTCCCTCCTTCCTTTCTTTCTCTCTCTCTCTCTCTTTCTTAGACAGGATCTTGCTATGTTGCCCAGACTGGCAATTTTTAAACATAAGTATCTCCTTCTCACTCTGCCTTGAGAAAGAGAAAAAGACATCTGTATCTATGTATCCATGTCTCTATCTATCTATCTACCTCCGCCATTCATCCACGTACCTATCTGTCCATCCATCTATACATATCCTGATGGTTTTGTCTCTGTGGAGAAGCCTGGTTGATACAAGGTGTATGACTTAGAACTGTTAAAGATCTTACCCAAATATTTCTAACTGTTTGCACAGACAGTATCAAAAACCTGTTACCTTATGTTTCCCTGGACTTAGAGTGGATATTTCTCTCATGTGGCTCTACTTTTCCTCACATAATTTATTTCTACCAGGAAGAGCAGTACTTTATATTATGCATAATGACTATTAATGTGACATTTTATATATTATAGTGTCACATACCATACTGCATTAATTATGGTGCAGATCTATGCGTGTGTTTCAGGACCGTCTCTCCCCACGAGACCGAGAGTGGCGGTGCGAGCAGTGGGGCAGGGAACGTCTCTGTCTCCCGCCACGCTCCCATCACCTAAACCCACTGTGGGCACATTACGGTTGCTCAGTAAGTGTTTGTTGAAAGAATGCAGAGTGATGTTTATAAACTTCATTGATAGAATTCCTTCTGTGTGTATATCACACTGAAAACTCTTGAGGAGTAACTGCACAGGGCTTTTTGCCTTGTCTGATAGTGCGTACGTTACTGGACAGTCACGGTGTGCCCGTGATTCGTAAAAACAAAAGCAAGCATCGGGACCGTGTGGAGGGTGAGGTGGGCTGGCCACGCGGGGTCTGCAGGGAGCGGCTGGGTGAGCGGTGGTTCCCCGCACAGGGTCCTCCCTCCTCTGCAGGGCAGGCAAGTGTCCCAGCCCTGGGGTCAGGGGCCTGAGTCCACCCTTTCTGTCCAGTACCGGCTGCCCGGCCGCCCGGCCTTCCCTCTCCAGCCCCAGCTTCCTCACCCTAGACACGGATCAGGCCTGCGAATTCGGGGGAGTGAGAGAGGATTGGAGGAGTTAGAGCCTGGCCGAGGCTCAGAGCACTGTTTGGACTGAGCCCTTGCCGTGGTGGGGCCCTTCCTACAGAAGAGGGGGCTGCAGACGGGGGTGCCCCAAGGCTGCCCTTCTTGCAGCTCAGGCCCCTCCCCTCGCTGGCACACACGGCCCCTCCCTCCCGTCTCCTGACCTCCCTCCTGCCTGTGAGGTCAAGCTCTGGCCACTGAAAAATGGGTGATTATTCAGTAGCTGCTGAATCTCAAAATAACTCTTTGATTTTTGAAGAACATTTATATTTGTCAGGTATCATAGTAGCCAAGATACTGGTAAATGTTCCTCAATTTTTACCCCTCATGGAGCGAATGAACTTTCTACTCTCGAATAGGAGGCACCTGCTGACTTCAGCCTTCCCATTACCAATTCCAGGCCACTCCAGTCACCGTCTTCAGGAGGGATGCATGCTTGGTGTTCAGCGCATAGTAGGTGCGGTGCATGATTTTGTGCCAGTCAACTAAGAAATGTATGGTGAATCAGAAACATGATAGATAGAAGAATTGATGCCAGGTAGAGATAGATACACAGATGAGATGGATGCCGGGATATACAGGTAGAGAGAAGATAGGTAGGTAGGTAGATAGATAGATAAATAGACGATAGAGCCATAGGTAATACAGATAGTCATACGAAGAAGAATGCAGATCCAGCATTAATGTTCTGTACTTGCTGGATCTTGTGTCACTGTGGAGATCTCCATTCTAACACATGCCCAGAATCATTCTGACTTTGTCTTTTTTAATGGCAAAATAAACTTTGAAAAATAATTTGCTGGTGTGATGCACATTTGAGTTACTTAGGGAATCTTCGTAGCGCCTTATATCAGAGGCATCTGAAGCCAGATCCACCCTCCCCTCTCCTCCTTCCCCGGCTCTAGGCAGTCAAGGAAGAATCAGTCTTGGCCTATACGTTTTTTCTAAACCTTTGAACAAAGACATAAAAATGTACAATGCTATAATATTCAAATACTCTTTCAGCACAAGCTTGCAAATCTGTTTTCAGTGATATTTGACTTCTTGAAAGAAATATATAAATAACAAATTGACTAGGCATAGATATTTATCTTTTGTCTTGACATATGCAAAGCAATATTTTTTTAAAGTAATAAAAGGCCAGACTCAAAGTTGAACCACAAAGAAAGATGTGACATTTGAGAGAAGATGCTGGAATAGCGGGTGGCCATGAAACAATGAGCTGTTTCCCAAACACAGGCCCAGTTGCCTGGATGTGGCCGTAGGTGCAGCCTGGAGCTGCTGCCAGGTGCCCAGCGGCAGGTGTGCATTCAGTGATTCTGTCACTGGTCCCTGGGAGCTCTCAGAGCGCCCTCGGCCCCCGTCAGGCCGGGCTCCCCTCTGCGTGCACAGCCCTGCTGCACCTTCTTGTCTCCCAGGAAAACTGTGCCGGAAAGAAAACTCGGAAACAGGCTGTGAAGGTTCAGCACGGCCGCTCAGCCGAGAGAATCGTCCCTCCTGTGCCAGGATCACCGCCTCAAGGCTGGGCTTGGCCCACACAGCACAGGGCTTCAAGGGGCCCCCAGAAGTGGAACCCCAAACCACACAGGGTCCCCCATCAGTGTGTGACAGACCCCAGGCTCCGGCCTCAGAAAACAGGGGTGGCTGGTCCTGGGTGGGGCCCCCCCAGCTGGCACCAGATTCCAATCTCTTGACATCCAGGCCCCTTGGTCTTGGCAATGAACTCCATAAATGGGGATCGCAGAGAGCAACCGGGACCCCACCCAGGACTCTCCGTGGGGCCACACAGTCACCTCCTGGGCCCATTGGCAGACACTGAAGTGAACTCCTCCAGTCCAAGGTAGAGCGAAAGGGGGCCTGACCCGGGACACCGAGAGGCAGCGCTCAGGCAGCAGCCGAGGTTGGGACGCCGGGTTCAGCGGGGGTGTGTTGTGGCAGACATAATTCATTTTTGTCAAAGACCATTTACATCCCTTACTGTTACCTTGGTCGGGTGTCCAAGCGGGTGTGAGTTTTGTCACCCTGATTTTGGAACCGAGGGAGCCCAGCTGGGTAGAGCAGGGTGGGTGCCCGCAGGCTGGTGCTGCTTGGGGGACCACATGGCCTCCGTCCGCAGCCTGCACCGCCGCCTACGGCAACATCTCAACACGCAGAACAGGGACTTCCAACCACGACCCTTCCCTCCTTGACAACCTGGCAGGAGTACGTATCATTTTAAACATTTTGGCAACGACGAGATACAACCATGCCAATGGTTTAACAGACCCACAGGGAGGTGATCAGCCCCCCCAGAGCTTCTTTTTTTTCCTTCGTGTACAGTAGCCCTCCTTTAGTGGAGAGATTAGATCATGGGCAGAACCACCTGTAAAACCTTATAACTATTTCAGATAAAGTAATACTACTAACGTATTGGAAAAAATAATCTCCACGACAGTGGGCCTACTTAAAAGTTTTCGGTGCTTTCACTTCCCTACAAAGTTGTACTTATTGGTTTAACTAAAATCAAATTTGCTTTTGAGTAATTGCACGCTGCTCTGTATTTTCTAATAACGGACATTCGGGACAATAACGGAGGGAAATGCGTTCTTCTGTCTCCTGGGCTCGTGCTACTGTGGCTGAAAGCACACACCCCCGTCCAGGCTGCTCCTGCTCAGTTCAGGGCGGTCAGACACTGCAAGTCAGTGGCACCTCCTGGCCCAGGCTCTGCTCCCTGGTGCCAGCAGGCCACCACCCTGGCGAACTGAGACAGGAAGGAGCGTCACGGACAGCTGGCTGCGTCTGGCTCTCAGCTGGTGGCAATGTCAGTCACCTGGAAAACAGAACAGGTGTGTTCCAACACCGTGGGCCTGGCCCAGGCCCAGGCCACAGGTGAGAACCAGGTGGTGAGCAGCGCCCACCGCCCAGATAGGGCAAGGAGAAGCAAGGTTCCAGGTGGCCTTGGGACAGAAAGGTTCACTCCGCCGTGTCAAGGCACAGCTGCCTTGACCTGCAGATGGTTCTGGGGAGAGACGCCCTGCAAACCTGTGGGCTTGCACAGTCGTGGAGATTGTGTTAGAGGTTTTTCAGCTGCTAGCAAATGAAGAGCAGTTCATTAGAAGGACAACAGGCTGCCTGGTCAGGAGCAAAGATCCCATGACTTCGTGGTGATCTCATCTGGTTGTACCGTACCCAGCTTTACGCAGGCGATTGCAAGATGATGAACCAAGGCCAGCAGGTGAGTGTAAGTTAAACTCAGTGTCCAAGCAGCCGTTTTATTTACATAAACGTCATGGGTGCCTACTGGATGCCACGCGGTGCGCTGGCGAGGACCAGCCACCGACCGCCACCCTCCAGAATTGACTGTCAGGAGGGAAGGACATCCTAAATTTTAGGAAGATTTCCATGAAAACATCTAGGAGTTAAGAGAAAAAAGCTAGTGTACCACACAATAGGGATACACTTCAGCTAATCTGAAATAATTTGTTTCCATGTTATGACAAGGAGACGGGATGTATCTGTAACTCTCACGACGATTTCCAATTTCATATTTTCCTGGGAAGGTTTTCTTGCTTTTGTTCAGTTTCTTGCTTTTATTCTGGAAAGGGGAACAGGAGGAAAGGGGAGGATACTTTTTAAATGACTCCAAATATATTTTCACTACTGATTCGTTTTCCAAATCGGAGGCTTCTGATTGCAACAGAGCAGCCCCAGGAGAGCAAGCGAGTCCCGTGCCCCGCGGCAAGCAGGTGCTTAGGTGGCCTTCTGCAGGCGGTGGACACAGGCAGCCCCGGTTCCTTCGCTCCGGTTCCTCTCTCCCACCCGACAGTCCCTGCTGCGTGACTAAGACAAAGACAGCAGCCCCCTCCTACAAAGGCCTGGACGGTCTGTGGCTGGTGGCTCCCACCGCTGCGGCCCCCGGGGTGTCCTATCACTTCCCCGCCACCAACAGGGTCACCTCTCTGCCTGCTCTCTCCTGAGCCCTGCTGTTCCGGGTGAAGAAGAAATTCAGAGCTGTTGAAGGATGATAGGGATAGTGAATAAAAAAAAAAAAAATTAAGTGCCAGCAACAACAACCAAATAAAAGGTGGGGCGGTGTGGGAGAGAATGGCTCCTGAAGAATGCGGGAAGATAAATAGGGCGGATACTTTGTTTCATTGTCAGGAGCAGTCTGGGGTTATTTGAAGCTCTTATTTATGCTCTGTAAGCAGAACAATACTGGGGAAGAAATGATTAAATACCAGCTCTGCAAGCAGCAGACATCTCATTGTGGCGGTGGGCTCACCACTGGGTGGTTTTGATAAAGGCAATATGAGTTGATAACTGATAGAGTTTGCCAGGGAGTCATCTGGGGCTGCTGACAGCTCCAGCGCTTTAATAAAATCATTAGAATGTAAATGTTTTTATTGCGGAATAAAGAGCCTCCAGCGAAGTTGACACTGCTCTCCTCGCGCTGAATGGGAGCACCGATTAGCATTCAAATGATATCATGATAGGCTGGTTATCTTTATTAAAATTTTTCAAATCGAGTCTTCATTTTGCATGATTGAGTTTTAAACAAATGCAATATCCAGTCGGCTGGTGAGCTGGCCTGAACACTCCTGAAATAATTAAAGTGTTCCTTTTATTTTTTTTAAACATGTGTTTCATAAGAAATGAATTGGATTTGCTATTTTAATATGACAATATCTAGTTAGCTTTGCATAAAAACAGGGATGTTATAGCATAATTATTGAAAGTGTACAGCTTTTAAACATATGTTTCATAAAGCTGAATTCAATTTTCTGAAATATGACAATACCAGTCACTTGGTGAAGTGTAAAATCAAGAGATGGCTTGATTATTTAGATCAATCCTGCAAAAGTCTTCATAATTGATGGCAGCTCTCGGTGCTCATACGTTGTATTTTCAAAGGAAGGAAGTTGCTTTTTCCTGAACGTGTTGCACTCCCCTGACTCTGACGGTACTCAGGGACTGCACACATCCTTTCAACTCTTGCACGTAGCCACAGTGGCAATAATTACCCAGAGCAAACTGAGCCTTCATTAAAAGCTAAGAAGGCCTTGGGTAGATCTGGACGAAACTGCTGTTTCTCCAAGTGGAACTGGTTTATCAATGGATGGCTGAGAGGATCCCTTGGACGCTACGTCGCTATCCATTGCCCTCTGGTCTGGCATCCTTTCTGCATGCTGACCTACTGACCACTCTTGAAAGTCATTCTGTGTTACAGACTCTGCAAACCATTGCTATCAGGACTACCGTGGATGGTTCTTAGTTACAGGGAGTTGAGACAATCGCTAAAATAAACATTCCTTAAAAATATGTCCTGGGAATAACCGGGGTATTGACTCCCAAAGGGAGACAGCTGTAGAGCTGATTTTCTTCCAGGGACAACATTGGAAGAACTGACAGAGGGTGGTACATTTATTTGCTTTCTAAAGAAGGGAGGAGCCAAAACTCTAGAACTGTTCCCATTTCGACCCACGCTGCTTTCTCTGTTTCGCTGAGATAAAAAAGATTCCCATATCAGCAGAATCTGAATTTTGTAATAATATCTTGCTAACAAGGGTATAGATTATGAATCAGATGGGCTTAATTGACAGGTAAACTCATACTGGTTAGTATGATTAATAGAGCTAAGGTCAATTGTATATAACTTAGGAGTTTACAAAATTTCATGTTAGAATCTGAATCAGCATGTATATAATACCTTGTTGTTTCTAAGTCATAATCTTAGTTTCAATCTCTGGGTAACATTTTAATCACCTCTATACATACAGTAGAATGTTGAGCATTCAGAACAAGTTGAACCAATGACTTTTCTCATCGAATCGATGTAATGGAGAGGTGGGGTTAGAGGTGAACACAGAAATAGAATTCTCTTGTAAGATACTTGAAAAGACAGCCGAGCATTTTGGAGCTGTGGTTATTGTAGAAGAAGTCTTTAATATCATTGCAAAGGGCAGACCACGAAAGGACAGTGCCATGTGCTCACAGAAATGGTCCCTAATCCTGCCCAAAGAACAACTGAAATTTCCAACTTGGAGAGAGAACGCAGGAGCCCGAGGGTGATAGGAATTCTCCGAGGAGTCTGAATTTGGAAAGTGCTTTGTGGCAGCCCTCCCCTAGAGAATACTCTGATATATTAGCAACCCAAATTCACAATGAGAAACTAAAATCTGATGTGATGGAGTGACAGATGGCCCTACTGCTGAAAGTCTGACCGTGGGGGAGGGACTTTTCCAAACAGGCTGCACTGTGAGTTGCAAATCAGGTCTACGTCGCCAGTCCCAGCCCAGACTCCTCTCCGCCCTCCTGCCGGGACCTAGTGCTCCCTGATGACACACGGACAGACTGGCCTATAGACATTCTGCATGGACTGTGCTTTCTAGAAACAAGAACAGTGGTTGTTCCAGCAACATGCTGGCTGAGAAATTCCGCCGGTTCCTGTCTGAGACCCTCCTGAGAGTTAGGTACTGAACGAGATGTGGTGGAAGAGGACCTGCCTTCAGGGAGCATGGGACAAGAGGACACCAGCCACTGGCCTGGGCAGTGGCCTTGGGGACAGCAGGGCTCCACAGAAGGGAAGAGCAGAGCAGTCCAGACTGTGTCCCAGAGGCGTGGCATCAGTTCACTCGGCAGTAATGAATAAAGAGGGAGAAAAAGGGTGGTGCATGGCAGGAGGTGGATTGATCCGAAGCGTGGTCATTTCCTTAGCAGACCACCTTGCAATGAGTAGCATTTAAATGGTTCCACCTGACTGGTCCTATAGAGACCACACCACCTGATTTGCCAAATTACGCCTCAAATATTTAGCTTTGGTTCTTAGTTCTGCTAACGATTTATTCTTATCTTCATTTTTACATGTTTTAATCCATTGACCTTTAACTGGCTGTATTCTGGCAGCTGGATATTTTATTCATTTTCAATGTTTATGTCAGAATTTTTATTTTTCCAGTACAACAAAGAAGTGAACAAAAAATGCCAAGAAATACGTTTCTTGCCTGCATCCGTTTTGTGTTTTCTGTTTGGAATCTCCCATGCTGTAAATGTACAGAAACTATATGGTCTTTACCAATTCAGGTTTTTTTTGGTTTGTTTGTTTTTTTGTCAGTTTCTTTAAATTGTACTCCTCAAATTGTTTGCTTTCAGACTAGAACTAAATCTGAGTGGAATGTTTTGTTGCCAGACAATAAAATAAATTGAGAGTAGGCTGTGTCTGGCCTACTGCTAACCACGGCCATAGTCTGGGCTGTGATTACGTCAACCCCACAACCCTGGTGTAAAGAGACAGCAAAAGTCGGAGAGAGGAGAGCAAGAATAACTCCCAGACCCAGAACCTCTCCCCTCCCAGACAAGGTGACTGTATTCTCTTCAGACTATTTTATCCATATTGAGGCCAAGTTATCTCAAAAGCATTAACTGCATTTAACTTGATGACAAAGATTATATTGTCCACTGATTGTGAATATTTTCCATATAGCAGCACAGTTATGAGTAAACTTTACAGGAAAACAAGCCCCCCACTGCGGGGAGGAGCTCAGAGTGTGGGCCACCCACCCATACAGGAGGTGCAGGGGAAATCGGCCCATGTCTCAGGGGGCCGTGCTAGAAAGACCACCAAGCTCTCATCAACTCTTAGAGTCAGTGATGATTTTAAATGTGAACTTCAAACGTTGTTCATTCCATGTTGTATTTTAGCTAAAGCTGGTGATTTTGTGCTCCTGTTTCAGCCTGAGGATGGAGGGGTTAGAAGCCCCACAGGTGTGCACCTGGGCCTTGCAGGTATAAATAGAGCACAGAGAACTATGGGGCTTCCTGCTCTGAAGCAAAGAGAACCCACAGTTCATTCTGGTGTCTCATGTTATTTATGTTATTCTGTTATCACAGCTAATTACCTACAGTTGTGTCTAAAGCCAGGGAGGACACCCACGTGCATGGTGTCATGCCCTGTTCAACTTCAAGGTCCTGCCGCTCACTCGGACTCTCCTCAGAAAATCGCATTTCTCCCACCTGAGCCCTGCGCCTACTCCAGATGAGTATCAGATTTTCCGTGTTGGTCTTATCAAACATTGGCAGTCTCGGTAGTGACAACACTGAACAAATTGTCAGAGGAAGGAGGAACTTTATTTTTTCTCCTCTCCACCAGCTGGATTTAGAAAGGAAAACAGGCATGAAATTTGTGGGTAGATCTGTTTCAACAATGGCAAGAACCACCGATTGTGTAATCCAATTGCAATAGGAGATTTCTCTTTATCTTAATAACTAGTGAAATGGGTGGACCTCAAATTTCATTTCAGTTTGGAAACATGCCCAGCATTTTGGAGATGTTTATTCCAAACTCAGCCAACTATGTAAACCTCTCCGGGCTTTAAAATCTTTCTGGGAATTGCACCAAAGCAGATTTCTGGTGAGATTTCTAATCCTTCCGGCTTCTGGAACAGCCTCCCTCTGAATACTTCAACAATTTAGCGTCTCATCCAGACCAGAAGAGTGAGCACGGGCAATTCTGGAAACAAAAAAGAATAAACCCGTAAGACACGAAAGCTCAATTTCAGATAAAGTTTCAAGGATGTTCTAACTGTAACCAAATCACACATCCCATTTTAACAACGTGAGTCAACTCTTTCCCCATGTCTGTGCGCTTTCATCTCCAAGCGTCAGGAACAATATACGCCCCAGTGTGGTCAGATTCTTCCAAATAGGAAAGATCACGAATAGGTAGGAACCTTAGCATTCCTCTTGCTCTCTCTCTACAGCTTTTCCTCAACTGTCACCATCGTTTCTAACTCGGAGATAAGCAATTCGGCCTGTCTCTCTGTCCCCAGACCTCCACTCTGTCATGCAAAAGGGAACACTAAGAATGGACCCCACGTGCCAGTCATGACCCAACAACTGAGTTCACGCTCGCTTGCCATATGTGTGCTCAATTTTGAGGTGTTTTCCAGTTTTTTGCTGACTGAACTGTGGTTAAAGATGTAAGAATGTTGAAAGTGCCAAGCTGTACAAGTACAATTCAAGATCGAGTTTACGTAATTGGAAGTAGCAAGGAAACCAGCGTGTTGCACAAGGACAGCGATAAATCACTGCTCATAAAAGCAAAGCTGGAAGGCAAGGCTGGGTCCTTCCTGCAGCGCGTGGAGCCGCGGGGCTGTGCCGTCCCCGGGATCAGCAAGAGAGGAAGAGCGATGGCGGTCGGTCAGAGGATGGCAACCCTGCAAGGGAGGCCTGGCCCGTGCTCGGGGGTGAGGGCTGCCCAGGGCTGTCCCAACCACCGGTGCTTCTAGGGGTCAAGGCTCAATCCAGTCTGCCCAGTGCGAGAGAGGACGGAGTACACGCAACAGCTCGTTCTCAGAGCTGCCTGGGGACGTGAGCAGGATCTCCCAACGCAGACGAAGCAGCTCCGCTTTGGAAAAGACATCCAAAGGAACACTTGCTTACAAGTGGGAGAGGAGGCTTTGCTTCAATGTTGCCTGAACTGATCAACTCTGCATTTGATCATAATCCATCCAGGAAGTAGCTTAAAAATGTCCTTGTCACTTTGGACTTACAAAAACAAAACAAAACAAAATGAAAACAAAAGCACAGACTTAGGAAAAGCCTGTGATTCATCTGCTTTTCAGAAGCGGTTTCTGTCCGTTTTGAGAGGCTGGGATTGTATTTTAGACCACGCGAATGGAATTATTTATTGATTTAGTCTGTCGGTCAGCCCACAAACATTTCTTGAGAGCCAGTGTTAGGTGCTGGTCACCAGGCTGAGCCGATAAAGGGAGCTAAAGATCCATAAAGACCTCTGTTCTTGATGCGGACAGGACACAGATGAGCGGTTGCCACAGGCGAGTGTGGCAGGAGCCTGTTAGCTCGTGCGGGTCCCAGGAGGGCTCCGGCAGTGGAGCGGGGCTGGCATCCGGCTTGGTCTGTAAGGACTCGGGGTTTGGGCTGAGTTCTCACTTGCGGATTCTGTTTACTCCCTTCCAGTGGAGCATAAATTACAGAAATTCATATGACATTTACTAGGGTTAAGGTTAGGGTTAGGTGGCAATAATTTGCCATATTTGCTTTAATTCTTCCTTTTTTTGATTGTAGTAAAATATGCTTAACGTAAAATTTACCATCTGAGCCATTTTGACGTACAGTTCACTGGTGTCGAGTACGTTGACATTATTGTGCAGCCATCACCACCGTTGCCTCCAGCCCCCTGCACCCTGCAAGGCCAAAAGTCCGTCCCCATCCGCACCCCCCCCCAGCCCTGGACCCCACGCTTCCCTTTACGGCTCCGTGACTCTGACTCCTCCAGCTATCTCTTACCAGTGGACTCCTGTAGCCTTTGTCCTTTTGTGACCGCTTATTTCATCTTGTGTAATGCCCCCAACGTCACCCAGGTCGTGGCAGGTGTCAGAGTTCCCCTCCTTTTCATGGTGGGGTGATACCTCATTGTCTGTGCTTTCCACATTGCGGTTTTCCATTCCACCACCCACAGATGGCCGCTGGGTGCTTCCGCATTTTGGGTATTGTGAATAATGCCGCTATGGACAAGGGTGCATTTTGTTTGTTTGTTTGTTTGTTTGTTTTTTCAGACGTGAAAGTTTCCCTGCTCTCTTCCAAGGAGGACACCATTGTCCTGAGGTCATCAATTGTCTTTTTAAAGTACGTTATTCGGACTGTCAGCTTGTACATGTTTCTCAACTCTACATATATTTTGTGTTTTAAAACTAGCACAAAATTTATGTTACCTAGTTTTGAAAAAGATTAAATATTTTTATCTTTATTTATAAATAAAAGAACAGAGAGGAAGAAAAGAAAGCCAAGATTTTAACAAAATCTAGTTGGGAGTTGAGGTATGATTTCTGCTAATTCTGCCAATAACAATTGTAGTTTTGATTTTATTTTCCTTCGATTACCTTATTCAATACCAGAGACACAATGAG
The DNA here is from genome assembly GCA_004363605.1 of Indri indri. Classification (NCBI taxonomy): domain Eukaryota; kingdom Metazoa; phylum Chordata; class Mammalia; order Primates; family Indriidae; genus Indri; species Indri indri. Next base: position 9,935 of record RJWJ010026778.1, on the reverse strand, counting down.
CTTAAAATAAATTGTCTAAAGAAGTCTTCAAAATACCCTTTCAGGTTTGGAAGTGAGGGCTCCACACGGGGGTGGGTCTTTTACGAAGGAAGCGTGCGGGGCACAGGGCTGCGGGGTGTGCGGGCACCCGTTTTGATTCATGCAATTCCAACTGCAATTCCAGGGCAGAGGCTGAATTCTGTGGGGCTTCATCTCTCACATGCAGTGGCTGGGTGTCGGGTGGGGCTGTCCGTGCAGTCACGGGGCCAACCTGGCAGCAGCCACCCTCTCCAACAGGTGGCGTCCAGGTGACCCGAGGCCTGGCCCTCCAGTAAGCGGAGGAGAACTTTGGGGTCAAGCTCACATGGATAAGCAAGACCCAGCCGCGGGGCACAGCTAAGTGCAGGGGCCGGGGAAGGTGGGCGGTGGGGAGGTGGCCTGCTCTAGTCCAGCCCTGTGCCTGAGGAAGCGGAGGGGGTTTGTGGGCGGCAAGGAGGCCCTGTCCACACTCCCCTCACTTGCCTGCCTCTGCTCTTCACCCACCCGTCGCTCTCTGGGACAAGGCCTGGGAGACAGGACTTCTCTCTTGCAGCAGGAAAGTCAACTCCAAACAGGAACACGGGGGAGAGGGTGACATTGGGGAGCCTTCTGGTCCTGTTTTCCATAATGCCCGAGCCAGTGCAAACCTCTGCAGGACAGGCCCCTGCGCTGGGCATCGCCACCCTCCCTGCTCCCTCCGCCCCCCAGTGGCCTTATTTTCTTCTTTCCGCTCTTCTTTTTCCTTTGCTTTCTTTAACTCCTTCCGTTGCTGTTGTTCTCTGAGGTCTGCAGTGACATACGGACAGGGCAGGAGCGCTGGTGATGGACCAGGGGAAGTCACTGTGGCCTTTCCTTGCCTGAGTTAGGCCACATTCCAGGGGAAATGTCACCAGCATAGCTGTCACCACTCCCAGGATCGCTCGCCAGAGCTGACATCAAGGCACCCTGAGAGCCACAGCATCTCTGTCTCGAAGTCCAGGGGCAGAGCAAGCCTGCGCAGCCACAGCTGTTCAAACGTGGGGACTGGCTCGTGGCCCGCTGCGGCGGAGACTGGACCTCGTGGCCTTACGTGAGGGGCCCTTTCCGGTCCAGGATATTCTGGTCCCAGAAGCTGGCTCTGCCGCTTGACCCGCCGGCCGCCCGTGCAAACCACAGCAGCACATACGCAAAAAAGAACTGGTTCATGTTAAAAAGTACAAATATTATTTTATTGATTCAGAAAGGAAATGTGCTGAGCAAGAACTCAAAGTGCGGCTGAAGTGAACCCCGGGGACAGCTTATGGGATGGAATATGAGCACTGGTTTAGAATGAAAACAGATGTTGTTCTTCACGGACCAAAAAAAAAAAAAAAAAAAAAAAGAAAGAAAGAAAAAAGGAGTTTTTGGTCAAAGCAACAGCAGCAGGCTAACACCTGGACAAAGGATTTCAAAAAGAAAATGTCCGATTGTGTCTATTCTTGAGAGTGCAACTCCGAGAGGAAAAAGGCAGTTCAGGTCCTGCAAAGTAACAGGATGCACGTGAAGCCTGAGCGGTCCTGGGAGGAAGAAGGCTCCGAGCTCTCATTTCATCTGCTGACTGGAAGACAAATGGCAATGGAAGACCCTTCGGAGGAGCAGCTGGAACGTCCGCCTCATTTCCACGCGCGGAGTTCCCGTGGGGGGAGCACACCCGCCCCCCCTTCCTCGCAGAGTTAAACTCTCCCAGGCTGATGTCAAGGAGGCCAGACCTGGGTTTTTAGGCATGAAAGATTCTTTGCCTTCACTCATCTGTCACTGCTGTCATCGGTGCTCACACTGTTTCACCTGTGACTTTCGACGTGCTTACTAAGGCCTTTTATCCTGTCCACGTCAAAATAGTTTGATACCGAGTGTAATTCTGCAAAGAAAACGTTCCCGGGGGAGAGTTTGAGGAGACGCCTCTGTTTTTAACCCTGCTTCCAGAAAGAATGAGATGCAAACACTTCCACTCAGTTCATGTGCTTCCGACGGGAAAAAGTGACTGTTGATACTGAAACATGATTCCACGGAGCACTTCAGAGATGAATGTAAGAGTCGGCACTTGGCTGCCAGAGTCTCGGACCGTGCTGACCAGGTGGTGACCAGATCGCAGCAATCTCAGAGTCTGTCAGTCGAGGACTAAATTTCCTGTGTGTATCTGCTGCCATTAGCATACAGAATTCGCGCTGCGCCAGTGATGGGGAAAAGTAGGGCTTTCCTGACGGCCCCTCTTCAGTCTGGGGGGGCAGGTCCAGTGTGTGTCTGCAAAACCCGGCCCCGGGGTAGAGTCGCTGCTTTTGTCTTCATTGTGTGCGCGTGATTTGCTCTCTGTGAGGCAGACCAGGGTGGGCAACACGAGAGAGAATCGGGCGTACTTCTCGGTCTCGCCTGCCATGTTGAAGACGGAATCATGGAGATCCTCCCGCAGGCTTGAGAAGAACAATTATCCTTTCCAATCTCCTCCCCAGCCCTCTGCCCCTCCAACCACCACAGTGTTATCCATTGTTACCACGCAGAGGTAAGACCTAGTCACCTCCTCCCACGAAACGGCAGAACCAGCGGGGCTCTGCACCCCCAGATCCGACCCCGTAGTCTGGGTCTGTGTCGGAGACCCAGGAGGGGAGAGCAAGGGAGAGGCCATCATCCCGGGAGCTCTCAGAGGGCCATGTGCTTGACATCACACCCCGTTACGTTAATAATAGAAGAAAACGACCACAACGATACATAAATATCCAGTGTGGTTATGAAAGGAAGTCTGACATTTGCCGAAGTTTGGACTCTGCCAAATCATTCTGGAATTAAGGCAGTCATGTGCTCATGGTACTCTTGGATAAATCATGTGACTGACAGGAATCGCTGGTCGGGGCTGGGTGCCAGGGACCCCAGAGTGGAGAAGGGACTTCACGGATGACGAGGACGACCACACAAGGGTTAGTGGAGCCTCGACTGTGGGGCAGGCTCCTCACTGCCCCCCAGGATCCTCCAGCTGAACCGCAGGCAACCTAGAAGGCAGCCGTGGATGTTTTTGTCATGCAGAAAGTGAGGCTTAGAGTCACAGATTCAAACCCAGACCCGCGGGTCCTGCGTGAGAGCTGGCCTGACTCTCCTGGAGTCCCCCAGACGTCCACACGCTGGTAGGTGAGATTGCAGAACTGAGCCCAGTTATATTTGTACCTGTAAACCACCACCCATTCTGCTCTAACGACCAGGTCTCCAAAGACAGCGTATGGATTGCATGTGGGGAGGAAATGGGGGGATGGACCGTCCCTCCAGGGTCACGTGGCCTCAGCTGGAAGTCGCTAGGAGAAGCTGCAAGCCCTGGGAGCCTCACCTGGCCTCCGGGCCTCCTGGTGTCAAGGGCAAAGGCCGTGTCTGCGGGCTGCTGAGATGCCCCTCAGCTCCGTTCCTTCCTCACCCCAAGGGGCTGGGACTCCCTGGTATCCCCAAAGACCACAAGGACAAAGCCCTAATGTTTTAACTATCAGCCCCAGAGAGAGGAAAGGCATTTTGCAACAAATAAAATAAAATGCATTAGGATGCGGGGACTCAAAGTTTTGGCTCTTGCAAATCCCAAGTTGTAATACAGTTGTCCGTGGCTTCACAACAGGGCTGTGTTCTGAGAAATTCATCAATTGGCAACTCTGTCCACATGTGAACATCATAGAGCGTACTTACACGTGCCTAGATGGCATAGCCTAGGCACACCTGGCTGTATGGTGTGGCCCGTTGTTCCTGGACGGCTCGCCTGTATGGCATGCCACTATACTGAATACTGTCGGCAGCTGTAACGCAGAGGTATTTGTGTATCTAAACATAAAATGGTACAGTAAAAATATGGTATAAAAGATAAAAAGTGGTACGCTTGTACAGGCACTTGCCATGAATGGAGCCTGAAGGACTGGAGGTTGCTCCAAGTGGTGCCTGGACGTGAAGGCCTCAGACATCACCCATGCCACTGCAGACTGTGTAAACACTGCACAGCCGGTTACACTACCTGTATAAAAGAAATTATTTTGTCAATAATAAATTAACCGTCGCTTACTGTAACATTTTAACTTTCTAAACTTCTTAATTTTTTTAACGTTTTGACTCTCGTAATAACACTTAGCAAAACACACAAACACAAAGTAGAGTTGTACAAAATTCCTTCTTTGTATCCTTATTCTAAAAGCTTTTTTCTATTTTTAAAATTTTTACATTTTTCAGTTTTTAAATTTTTTTGCTAAAACTAAGACACAAACACCCCCGTTAGCCTTGGCCTACACAGGGTCAGAATCCTCAGTGCCTGTCTTCACCTGCACGTCTGTCCCACTGGAAGGTCTTCGGGGGCAATAACGGCTTCCTTATATCCCAGGGGACCACACTGGAGCTTTGCCCTTCCTTGACTGAAGTGTCGTTTCGTGGTGCACGACTGCATGTCTGGCTTTTAAACTGGAGTCTTTTTGAGTTAATAATGTTGTGTTTGGTGACTTTGCTAACACGATGACCATTCCTTCTCCTCTGCCCCCTGGAAGAGAAAACCTAAATGGTGCAAGGCTGGGCACGGCCATGGGAGCTTCCTAGAGCTGGAGGAGCCCTGCCTCACTCGCCACTCCCCGTGGAAAGAATGAGGGCCCGGCTTTCCACGGGGTCTGTGGGCGTGGCCAAGGCACAGGCCTTGGCAGGCCGCACGGCCACTGTGGGCAGCGTGTGGCCTGGGGGCGACGCAGCTCATTTGACCCAACTTCAAAAGTGACCACAATAACCTAACACAGAGAGGAACATAAATTGGCAGAAAAACACAGCGTAATAGACCTGTTCATACTGTGCTCAAGGGGACTCCAGGGACCCGCCAATCCATGCAAGAAGAATAGTACAAGCTGGAAGGGGCGCAGCAAGATTAATCACCACCGCGATGCAGATTTAGCACGTTAGGTGAAAAGATAAATGTGTAAAAGGCTGTGTCAAAACCCATGGTGTGGCCCGCACGGCAATTCAGGGTCAGTAATTGAACTTCACTCTAATTATCCTGGGGAGATAATATTAACTTATAGTCGAGAGCGAGAGAGAGTCCATAACTCATCGCGCGATGGGGCCGCACCCCGCTCTGTGTTATTGAAATATGAGGGCTCCATTTTTATCCTGTCATAATGACAACTGATGTGCTTATTTTCTCTCTCCGCGCCTCTGGGGGATGATGAAATAGTAAGCAAACATTCTTTCTGGTGAAAGAGCGGCACTTTATCACGCCGGCTTCAGCTCTGAGAAAGCACTTGCGAACTCAGAGACAATTCCAGGAGCAGAGCCGTCCGGGGCCTTGCCCGTCCACAGCCCAAAACCCCGCAGCGGGGACCTCAGGCTGCAGCCCTTGCCTTGCGCTGCGGCTCCAGTACCCTCTTGGCCCCAAGCACGATCCTGTGACTCATTTCTTGGGATTCTTAAGAATCCAGGCCTCTTTGATTTGCTCCTGTGGCGGGTGGAGTGTATGGGAAGGTGTGTTATTTATTAAAAACTTAACTCTCATTTTATCGCTGTGCTTACTGATTTGACTTCAGAGCACAACACTTCTCTCTTCCTGCAGGGGCCTCTCATTGCAGCTGTGCCTTCAGATTTGGGACCTCAGGCAGCTGAGGAGTTTATATTCTTCCCTTTTTCACTTTGTTTCTCTCGGTGACATTTTATTCTTGTTTTCTCCACAGATCCTCTCTGCATGCTGTGAAGCATGCTTAATAAACTATAAACCATGCGAGAATAAAAGCCCCTGACCCAAAACTTTAGGGTAAAGTCCCACAAAATTCAAAATAAGCACTGTTTCCCGGGTTATTTGACATGAGGCTAAGGAGTGATTTCAGGAGCTGGGAGGAAGGGGATGCATGCTAAAATTCTGGAGAGAGAGTAAGAAGCCAAGGCCCCCTTCAAGGCCAAGGGTAAACAGAAGGCAGCAGCAGGGCCCCTGCGTGTTAACCCCGAGAGGAGAAGTGTGAGAACAAATTCATCACTGTGTCGTCCATTAAGAAACGTAGGCGGTTGGGTCGCAAGTGTCTCTGATGAAAGGCTGCAGAAACAATGAGAACCAGGACAGAGAAGCTTAGACAAGAACAGACGTGGCACCCTCGCCCCTCCCCAAAGCCTCTCGGGCCAAGCTAACAGGGATTTTAGTTCTTAGGGTGGTAAATAAAGGCATTTAGAAGCCCTTCGCCCTCCCTCTGGGGAGGTTTACACGCAATTCCACAGTTTGCTATTTTAATTGAGAACAGAACCCCAGTGCAGAGTCTGAGATCTCAGGGAAACGAGGAAGTTTGTCTAAAATAATCTTCATTTGGCACTTGACTCCTTGGTTCTCCAGGGCGGCCTCCGAGGGCAGTGGTGTCCTTGCCATTGTTGGGTAAGCAGAAGTCAGCTGTCTTCTCAGGGCTGCCTGTCCCAGCTACACACGAGCTCCCATTGCCTGGTCTTAACGGAAGCTCCCAAGACAGCATTGGAACGAGAGGATAAGGTAGTTTCCTACCCATGGCAGCGCTCAGGAATGAGGTCCAAATCACCTGGTTCCTGTCCTAGTGGTTCTAGCCAGGGAAGCCGATGAAATAAACAGCTTAAGTTACAACTTCAGGACAGTTTGTAGGACAGACACAGCCTAACGATGCGGGCGTACTTGGAGGTGCTGGGAAGACGTTGTGCACACATCACACTGACTCGTTGAAATACTCTTGACTTTGAAAGCATTGGTCAAATTTCAGAGCCATTGTACTAAGACAGTCTCTCTCCTCTCAATAGTTCTCATAATCAGAAGGACATTGCTCGTTCATAATCAACGGGTGCCGGCTGTCAAACGGGATATGAAGGACTTTCCCATCTATATTTATTTTTGGGTTTTCTGATCAGTCATCACTTCAGCAGAGCAGTAAATACCTGAAGCAAAGCACCTGTGAACTGGAAGTAATAACCAGTCAGAGATCTGGGCCACACTGTGGGAGAGGAATTAAAATACTACTAGTAGTGCAGACAACTGATTCAAACAGCAAGGTCCGCGTGTCACCAAAGATGCTGCCTTTCTGCAAAGGAGCAAGCAGTGGACTTTGTTATAAGTGTCTCCTGTCCCCCAGGCCACAGCATCATCCTGACATCTGTGTGTCAGCATTTAGGGACCAGGGGGATGACCTGACCTTGAATACATGTGCTCACACAAACCACCGTTACCAGGTAGAATAGCCAAAAACCATTCCCCAAAGTCTGTTCACTCAAAGTTGCTTTCGCAGTTCCCCAAATATAGTTTTAAAACATTGACTTTCTTTAGAGATGTCCCAGTCATCTGGGGAGACAAAATAGCACTTTACAAAGACATTAAGTCCGTTTTACATGAAAGATCATGACAGGTGGCAAAACATGACTGTCTGTAAAGTATTCTATATTTTAAGGGCACATGTAATTTATGTTTTAAAATTTTCTCCCTACACATTTGCAGTACATGAGGGAAGGTTTTGACATTTATAACAGAATAGCTATGATCTGCTAGCTAAATGGTATGCAACATTCTATAAATTATCCTCTGAAATTTGTCCTGATGTTCAAGTATTTCTGTGACAGATTTTTCTCCAAGAGAAATCAGAAGGGAATGCGAAAAGGTATAATCTGTTATAACTGCATTAAAGGCATGACTAGAACATTACTCTCGGGGAACTCGGGGTAGCAAATGGAAGGATATTTATTTGAGGGTTTATGTTACTAAACTTAGACTTCTCTTGTTTTTATAGGTTCTAGTCAATTGCTATAGGCATCGTAGTGGATATATCAGGCATTGCTCCTCAAAGTTTTTTGAAGATAGTAAGAATTGACTGCCTAACATGTCTGTCTAAAATCATGTGCGTCCCTCTTTCATCCCTGGTCTTGTCTGGGGCCACCATCACCTGGATAGAAGGAATTTCTAGCCCCCCCCCCAACTCAGCTGTGCCCCAGCATGTGACCAAGTGTGCTGGGTAATGGAATTGCAAGTGTTGGTGGCAGTTTTGGGGAAACGTCCTTTGAAAGAGGTGGCAGGTGTTGTTTGCATCTCTTAGCTCTTGCTGCCAGCTTGCCTCTTGAAAGGTGACAAGGAAAGACCTCTGGGAATGTGGTGAGCCCACAGCCAGGCCCCAGAAGAGTAGACTAGCCTGAGCCCATGATACCTGCTACGGGTTGCCACCACCCAAACTTTGACGTAAGACAGGGTTTGGCAAGCTATTAATATTTCCATAAAGGGCCAGAGAGCAGATATTTTGGCTTGCAGACTCTGAAGTCTCTGTTGAAATTACTGGACACTATTGCCTCAATGCAAAAGCACCCACAGGCAGTATGTGAGTGAACGGGTGCAGCTATTTTCCAGTAAAACTTCATCTACCAAAACAGGCTGAAGGCTGGATTTGGCCCACAAGCCATGGTTTGTTCACTCTGTGAGTAAGGGATTAAAAAGTATTGGTTTTGTTCAAGTCTTACTTTATGGGTCTCTATCATTAAAGGTAAAACCTAATCCTAGCTGAGTGGAATCTCCACCTCTTGGTTATTTATAGTGTGGACCTTTTCCTTTTTATTTTCTCCTTACCTGGGGTCTCCCCCTTTCTCTTTCTCTAGCATGCCATTCCCTCTGTCTCCCCTCCTCTCCATTCTTTTCATCGCCCCCAACATATCCCACTCTGCTCTCACAACCCCTGTGCTTCACCAGTAGTAGCCCCAGGCAGCCCTTGACTGTGGAGTCTAAGGAGATTAAGGAATGAAAAGTTTATTAAGTGCGCAAGTCTTCCTGAACTCACAGCTCTCACACACACATAACCTTTTCCCTTAAATATTGTGTTTCCAAAAAGCTTTGCATTGCTATTCAGAAGACAAGAATTCAAAAGAGAAGCAAACCTTTACCTAAAGAAAATGAGCATGGAGACATCTAAGCATGGTGTGTTGCTCTTGACCTGGGCGGGGTGTCTTCCAACAATGATTGTGCCATTCTTAGTGCATGACTGTGCTGGATGAAACATTGAAAAGGCATAAAATAAGGCACCAGGAAATCATGGCCACCTCTAATCAAATCTCACTCTCGTATTCTGTTTTCATCCATCTATATGGTGCAGTCCACAACCAAATTATTTTCTTCTCTCGTTTCTCCTACCAAATGGGCACATAGGTGTGGACCTAGCCATGGTTAGCTGATTGTTCCTGCTCTGCTTCTGATTTATTGAAAAATCTTATTTGAAGGAGAATTGGGGGTGGGGGGTGTACAGACCTGAACATTTGCATTTGTTGATAATTGTATAATTTTTTTACATTTTTCAAATTCTTTCACAGCCATGATTTGCCTAAAGGTCATGTCTATAAAAGTCCAAAGGAAAATCCTATCCTTTGGCACAGTTGGGAGTGGAGGCACCCAGCTGTAGGCTCCACGAGGACAAGGGCTGGGTCTCCTCCACTCACTGCTAGGTCTGCAGCACCAGACCCCTGGGGGACAGAGTCAGGTTCTGATAGCTCTCTGTGCAGTGAATGAATAAACCAGCTGATGAAATAATTCAGCCAATTTGTAGGCCTTATCTTTACTTTTTTTCATGACAAATATTAGGAGAAAACATAACATTCTTAAAATGTTATAATAATTATTCCAAAACCATGGTGAAACTAGTATATGATCTAACAGTTCAGTGGGGAAAATAGATCCAGAAATTTGACATTTAACAATGACAAACAGGTTTATTTAAATTAATCCTATTAATGCACAAAAGTGTGCTATAGGTTAATTATATGTTCCATTAAAATTTTCTTAAAGGTAAAGAACCTCACACCCTATAAATATCTCAAAATCAGTTACAAAAAGAAAAGAAAAGAATAAAATGGTGAATTGCTGAAGCATCTTCCAAGAATGTCTGTACGGACCAACCACTCAGTGCAAAGCACTCTTGAAGATGTTATAGGTTATGCAAAGGAGA
>RJWJ010026777.1:0-22739 GCA_004363605.1 Indri indri | reverse complement strand
AAGATAGACAAATGGCCAAGAGACATATGAATAAATGTTCAATATCACTAATCATTAGGCAAATGTGAATTAAAACCACAATGAGATATCATTTTACCGCTATCAGAATGGCCATTATTAAAAAGTCAAAAAATGATGTGGCTGGCATGAATGCAGAGAAAAAGGAATGTTTATGCACTGCTGGTGGGTACCTCTATTAGAAGCAGTATGGAGATTCCTCAAGGAGCTAAAAGCAGACCTACCACCAATCCAACAATCTCAATACTGGGTGTCTACCCAAAGGAAAAGAAATTATTTTATCAAAAAGATACCTGCACTTAAATGCTCATCACAGCACAATTCACAATTGCAGAGATATGAAATCAACCTAAGTGCCCACCAGTACATGAGTGGATAAAGAAAATGTGGTATATATACCATGGAGTACTAATCAGCCATAAAAAGGAATGAAATAATTTCATTCACAGCAACTTGGATGGAACTGGAGACTATTGTCCTAAATGAAGTATCTTAGCAATGGAAGAAACAAACACCACACGTTCTCACTAATAAGTAGGAGCTAAACAATTGGTACACATGGGCACAAAAAGACATAAAGGACATTGGAAACTAAGAAGAGGGGAGATTGGGAGGGGGGTGAGAGATAAAAACTTACCTATTGGGTACCATGAACACTATCCTGGTGATGGGCACACTGAAAGCCCTGACTTCAGCATTACAGAATGTACCCATGTAACAAAAACTTTTGTACCCCTTAATATTTTGAAATAAAAAACAAAACAAAAAAAACCTCACTATCCAAAGAAATAAATAAATAAATAAGGAAGGAAGGAAGGTGTTTTCTGGCAGTACACAATTTACCAAGAACATATTCCTTACCTATGTCCTTTGTTTGTCCCTGGCTTAACAAGTTGGCAATCTAGAAGTGGAACAACTCTCACAAAGACTGAAATACACCAAGGACATAGGGCCACCACAGCCTCTTGTCTCCCCATAGTGAAGCAACATGGATAGACAAATCACAGCCCGAAATGACCTTATTCATTCACAGAGAGAAATCACTATCACAGTGAATGGAAATGGTCCAACTCGCCATGATAAGCACCTTCGTTCCCTGTAGGCCGAGCTACATGGGAAGCCAGGTCAGCATCAAACCATTGCTTGGGGAAGGTGGGCCCAGAACAAAGGAAGCTGTATACATGATTACAATGTTGAACAGTATCTGAATGGGGCAGGCTGACAAGGGACTGTATTCCTGTACTCAGAGGTACCAGCTAAGGCTCTAGCCACCTCACTTAGTGCAGGGATGGCCCCTGACAACATTTGCCTCTGGGACTCCTTCCTCACTTTCACCACTAGCCAGTGTCCCCCTACTGATTAACACCTTCTTTTAGATATATTTGATCAGGTCAAGTTGAGTCTGAGAGCAATGCAGCCTCTGAAGTGCTTGACTTTAAGGTTCCACTGTCAAGGGGCAACCTTCCTACTTATTGTTCCAAAGTCCAGGGAAGAGCCCATCACAGCTTGTATACTAGAGCATATTATTAGGAGTAGAAGTTTCTTGATCGTGGTATTCTTAGCAGATGTTCACACATGTTTCCTTTGTACTGCAAGAAATTTTCGAAGCAGGGACAACACATTTCTGAGGTTCAGATGGCCTGCAGTGAAAGATATTTGAGAACTCTGTGTAATACATTGCATATACTGCTTAAAGAGAGTCTAGGAGGCTTCCAGGCCAAAATTCATAGAAAAGTATAATTGTCATTTCTCATAAAACTCAGAGGAAATTCCTAGAATTGCCACAGTCTGACCTGGATTTGGCAGAAGAGAGCACTTCTACCAAGTGGTGGTCTACATGTGACAGCCTTCACCAAGGGCTTTGGGGAGCCGGCCTCCCTCTGCTTATTATGGCCCCAGAAATGTAGGAGCTTCTAAATCCTAGGCTATATGCCAGCATTCTAGGACCACTTCTTATCATGACAATGGCTAGTATATTCATGATCAATCAATTCGACAAACATTTATTAAGGACTCATGAGCCAGGCACTATGTATTATGAGGACTACGCAAACAAGGAATGTTTATGAGCTGGGAAACACAAGTACATCTTACACATGGGGGTAAAACAGCTTTGCAGACAGTCTAACAAGGGCCCTCCTTTGGTTTGACTCTTTCTGTGCATCTTTCTATATCCAGTCCCTTCCTTGATCCAAGACCCTCACCAGGTGACCCAAGAAATCTGGTTTTCTCCCCTTACACCTTAAAAAGGGTAGAGTTTTTGTTCTCCCTTCACCACTTCTTATTCCATACATTTTATACCCACAGTTTACATGGGGGAGGAGAGAAATTTGTAAAAAAAAGAAAAAAAAAAGGTGGAAGATTTTTGGAGCTCTACCATCCCCACTCTGAAGGAAGATTGTGGAGCTCCAATTTTTTTTTTTTTTTTTTTTTTTTTTTTTTTTACAAATTTCCCAGGTAATTTTTATCCTAGCAGCACAAGTCTGTGCAGACTTCTGGTCTATAGGAAAATATAAATCTAAATCACAGAATCTAGGTGGTGAATCAGGTTTTCTTTTTGAAAATTTTTATAATAAAATGTTGGAAAAATAAAGACTGATACAATCCCAAGACAGGTTGAGTGAAAATGGCAGAGTGGGAAGAAATAGCAGGAAACCAAAGGTCCGTTCCACCAAACTTATTGTGCACCTTTCATGTGCAGCCCAGACACTGAGATGAATAAAATCCATCCTGGTCCTGCAAGAATTGAGAATCTGACAAGAGAGTCACTCGGGCATAAATTTCTATAATAGAGTGTACTCTAATGAGTATTTTAATGATTGAGTTAATGGAAGGCAGGATATAAAAGGCAGTAATGAACAGGCACTCAAAGCAATGAGTATGGAAAAGAAAAGTTACATCCTGACCAGAAGGAATTAAGGTCAACTACCTCTCTAACCCCAAAACAAGGGCAGCCATCTCCCAGACCTGCAGCATCCCCACCCTAAGGTTCTTGCCTCCAAAAGCAGTGACTAGGGCTGGTGCCCTCAAGCCCTGGAATGGATCAGGTCCTCTCAGTTACAATGAAGATGAGTTGATAGACAAATCCCTAGTGATTTATTACTAATAATAGTTATAATTGACTTTAAAATAAACTTATTAAAGTGGATTTAAAACTCTCCTAGAATAAAACCATTCCTATGTCCATCCTAATGTATTCTCTCAAATGGGATCTTATGGTACAGTTGGAGCTGGCTCAGGGAGAATTGCACATAATCGAGGGTACATCCTTTGGAGAGTCACATGAGTGAACAGTCCCAGGTATGTATCTCTTGATGGAAATTCAGTTCTTAAATTACTGATTTAAACACTAGTTCCAAAACTTGGCATGTATCAGATTCATTTGTGGCATTTTTTAAAACTGTCAATTTCTGGACCCCACTACCATAGACCTTCGAAAAAGAAAAGTCAACTCACCACCTATAGATAGATAATTGTTAACATTTTGCTCTGTTTCATTGCATATCTCTCCATACACCAATCCATCTTATCTGTGATGCATTTCAAAGTAAATTATGATAAATAGCAGTCCACTTTGCCCCTTAGCACTTCAACATGCAAATCATTAATTAGAATATAAAATTTGCTTATAGGCTTTTTTAAAGGTAAAATTTGGACAGTGAACTGCAATAATCTAAAGTAAGTCATTTGCTGAATTTTGACAAGCACAAGTATACATGTGACCCCATCAAGGTATAGAACAGAGAAAATTCCCTCAGGCCCCTTTCCTGTCAATCCTCACCTTCATCCCCAGAGACAACAATTGTCCTCATTGCCTTTTCTAGAACTTCATATAAATGGAATTACAACATGTGGTTCTTTTGTGTGAAGCCTCTTTCACTCAGCATAGTAGATATTCTTAAGTTCATTCATGTCATTGAATATATCAGTAGCTCATTCCTTTTTATCGCTGAGTAGCATTCTATCATGTGAATATACCAGTATGTTTATCCATTCACATGTTTGTGGACACCTAGGCTATTTCCAGTTTGAAGCTATTATAAACAAAGCTGCTATAAATATCCATGTATCTTTTTTTTTGGCAGGAGCCACCATCTTCCAGTAACACGCCAAAGTGACAAACACAAAGGGAAAGAGGAGAGGTACCCGATACATGTTCTCCAGGCCTTTTACAAAACATGGAGTTGTTCCTTTGGCCACATATATGCAAATCTACAAGAAAGGTGATGTTGTAGACATCAAGGGTACTGTTCAAAAAGGCATGCCCCACAAATGTTACCATGGCAAAACTGGAAGAGTCTACAAGGTTACCCAGCATGCTGTTGGCACTGTTGTAAACAAGTTAAGGGCAAGATTCTTGCCAAGAGAATTAATGTGTGTATTGAGCATATTAAGCACTCTAAGAGCCAGGATAGCTTCCTGAAACATGTGAAGAAAATGATCAGAAAAAGAAGGAAGCCAAAGAGAAAGGTACTTGGGTTCAACTGAAGCGCCAGCCTGCTCCTGCTCCAAAGAGAAACACACTTTGTAAGATCCAATGGAAAGGAGCCTGAGCTGCTAGAACCTATTCCCTATGAATTCATGGCATAATAGGTGTAGCACACTTTGTGAGAAGCAATGGAAGCGACCTTGAGCTGCTGGAACTTATTCCCTGTGAATTCATGACACGAGAGGTGAAAAAAATAAAAGACTGCTGTGCTCATTAAACAAACAAACAAACAAAAATCCATGTGTAATTCTTTCAGTAGACATATGTTTTCATGTTCCTTGAGTAAATGCCCAGAAGAACTGCTGGGTCATAGGACAGGTGACTATTTAGTTTTACTGTAGTAACATTTTTATTTTATTTTAGAATATTATGGGGGTACAAATGTTTGGTCACATAAATTGCTTTTGTATCATTTGAGTCAAAGTTATAAGTGTGCTCATCCGCTAGATAGTGTGCATTGTACCCGATAGGTGTGAATTTCCCTATCCCCTCTTCTCCCCTCCCACCTGCTTGATTTCCGATGAATATTATTTCCATGTGCGCACATAAATGTTGATCGATTAGTTCCAATTTAATGGTGAGTACATGTGGTGTTTGTTTTAACATTCTTGTCATACTTCACTTAGAAGAATGGTTTCCGGTTCCCCCCAGGTTAATACAAGAGGTATTAGTTCACCATTTTTTATGGCTGAGTAATGCTCCATGTATACATATATTAATACCACATTTTATTAATCCACTCCTGTATTTATGAGTACTTGGGTTATTTCCACATCTTTACAATTGTGAATCATGCTGCTATAAACATTCAAGTTCAGGTGTCTTTTTTGTAGAATGCCTTTTGTTCTTTTGGGTAAATACCCAGTAGTGGGATTGCTGGATCAAATGCTAGTTCTACTTTTAGTTCATTGAGGTATCTCCATTGTATTAATACTTTCCATAGAGGTTGTACTAGTTTGCAGTCCCACCAACAGTATATAAGTGTTCCTGTCTCTCCGCATCCATGCATTTGTTGTTTGGGACTTTTTGATAAAAGCATTCTCACTGGAGTTAAGTGATATCTCATTGCGGTTTTGATTTGAGTTTCCCTGATAATTAGAGATGTTGAGCATTTTTTCACCTTTATTGGCCATTAGTCTATCTTCTTTTGAAAAGCTTCTGTTCATGTCTTTTGCCCACCTTTTAATGGGGTTGTTTGATTTTTTTCTTGCTGATTTGCTTGAGTTATTTGTAGATTCTGGTTAGCAGCCCTTTATCAGATGTGTAGCATGCAAATATTTTCTCCCGTTCTGTAGGTTGTCTCTTTGCTGTAATGATTGTTTTCTTTGCTGTGCAGAAGCTTTTTAATTTGATCAGATCCCATTTATTTCTGTTGTTGCTTTGATTGCTTTTGGGGTCTTCTTCATAAGTTATTTGCCTAGGCAATGTCTGTAAGAGTTTTTCCAGCATTTTCTTCTAGAATTCTTATAATTTCATGCCTTAGGTTTAAGTCCGTTATCCATCATGAGCTAATTTTTGTGAGTGGTGAGAGGTGCAGATCCTGTTTCAGTCTTCTATGTGTGGCTATCCGATTTTCCCAGTACCATTTATTGAATAGGGATTCTTTTTTGCAGTAATATTTTAAATATTGCCTTTGATACATGAAAAACATGCACATCATATCCTTGGACAAAACATGCAAAGGTATTTACACAAACACACACACTCTCCAAAGAGAATATCTCATTAGCATGATTGATTATTGTCCACTAACTCATTCTGTATGCTTGTAACTCTCCCTGGAGAAATGGAGATCTGGGGGCATGGCTAAATTTTGTTTTTAGGAAACCTGTCCTCTGAGGGGATGAGATTGAAGGCTTCAAGCAATTTTCTCTTCCATGAGAGAAATCATAGAAGTAGTATGGCCATCTGGCTGCTAGCTTCTTCCTTTGCCACCACCAATGAAGGCTTGAAGAAGTTGTCTGACGTTGCCTTGCGGTAAGTCCTCACAGCAGCAGCACCCACACAGTCAGCCCCCACTCATGTCTGGAAACATCATTTTGAGAGCTTTTGGGAATCTCAGAGATCACTACAGTGTAGCTAGCTAAGAATGTAAGCCCTGGAATCACATTTGCTAGATTCAAACCCCAGCTCTCACCCTAACTGCTGTGTGACCTTGGGTCTAAGCCTCAGTTTTCTCATTTGTAAAATGAAGGTTGTAATAACACCTTCTGCACAGCATTGTCAGGAAATTTAAATGAGATCTTGCACATACAGTGCTTGGCACAGGGCCTGAAACACAATGGCTGTTCCAAGTATATCCTCCTCTATCATTATCATGTCCACTTTCTCATTTTAGAGAAAAGTGTGGCCTAGGAAGGCTGAATGGCCTGCCTAATGCCAGGCAGCTAGGAAAGAGCAGAGTGAGAGAGTTAACTCAGGTCTATTTACTCTGATTCTATGCCCTGTCTGCCCCCTCATGCTGCCTTCTTCAATATACCAGATATGAAACGAGGGGCTCAAAGACAAAAAGTCAACTTTCCCCAACCTACACAGGCACTATGTAGTCTGTGTAGACAACCTAGAAGAGAAGATCCTGTAGCTATAATAAATGCAGGTCATTCCAAGAGAGTGAGGCTGGTGGAATCATGACATCACAGCTCCAGCTGGGCTTGACCACTTAGCACCTATGAGAAGTCAAGTTCACTCTTTTTATATCTCTGACCCTACTTCCTCTTCTGTGAAGTGGGAGTAATATTGCATAATGACAGTCCCTGGAACACTGTAGCACGTACAAATGAGATCTTTGTTGCCTTTGGGGCTCTAGCTCCCTGGTACAGGGATCCTTGTTCACAAAGTAACTGTCATTTTTCAGATCCCAGAGAAGACAAAATGTAATCTGGCTTCCAGAAAATTGGGAGATTTTATCACTCTTGGGAAACCAATATGCAATATTGGGACAAGCGATCCCAAGGCCAGCTCAGAGATATACTGGTTAGTCCCAAACCAGTATCACAAAACTTGCCCAGTATCCTCCTAGTTCTGGTCCCTCCACACATCACGACAATGTGCATTATACAATAAGTGATGCAGAAAAGAACACAGACAAAAGGTTAAAAAAAATTCTGCTACCTAGAAATAACCTCCATTAACATTAAGTAAAAATCACCCTAGGTATACTTTCATGAGAGAAAGATGGGTAGAATGAATAGACAGGGAAACAGAACTACTACAGCTGCTATTTTAATTACAAAATACTAAAATTGCTTTTACTAAAATTGTTAAAGGAAAAAACTCAAGTGAAAATGAACTTATGCTGAACTTCAAATGTTTCTTCGGTATAAGAAAAATGGCTTCTGAACACATTCCTCAGAGGTTAAGAGCTTATAAAAAATTTAAGAAATGAATAATCTGTTAAAATTTCATGTTTGCATTTTATATAGTATAAATTGATTTCTGGCCATGAAAAGTGAGGTTTGCAATTTCCCCTTCATTTCTTTAATGTATTACTTAGCTTTTGAACTCTTGAGTCATTGAATTCATGCCACTATTATTCTGTAATCCAAAACACTCATGAGGAATTTTCTTCTGTTTCCTGAGCTCCTCTTCTTCTAGACTGGGCTCCTTGTCTTTTGGACACCATTTCTGTTTCTTGTTTTGCTGTTGCTTATTACATAGTTGTGCTATTTCTTTTCTCTCTGCTCATGTTTAGGCAGTCTTTCCACATCTTTTTTTTTTTTTTTTTTTTTTTGCTGTAATACAATAATAGCAATATTACCTAACGCTTAACTATTAATATACGGCACTTACTATGTGCCAGTCACTGTTACAAGTTTTTCCGTATATTAACTCGTTTAATTCTCACAAGTATCTTGAGGTATTATCACTATCCCCATTTTACAGATGAGAAACTTCAGGCACAAAGAGGTTAAGTAACTTGTTCAAGTAACTTATAAGAAGAAGAGGCAGATTAGAAACTAGGAATTTTGGCTCCAGCCTCTGTTTTCTTAATGACTTTACTTCCCACCACACCTGAGATTAATCTGTGCTCCCAACTGAGCTACAGGTTGAGGGCCGTTCTACATACCTTTCCTGGCCTGAAGGTATGGTGAGTGGAGAGGGAGAATTGAGCTTGAAAGTGGGCCAACTTGGAGGTCTACCATACAGTACTAGGATTCATTCCACCAACCTGGAGCTCTATTCCAGTCCCCTGAGTTTGGGATTCATCCTCTAGTTAAGTGTACAGCCCTTGCATCCATCTGCTTCACCCCTTTCTCCTCAGGAACCATTTCCACTTCTCCACAGTGAAAAGGCAAAAGTAGCTACCCTCTTGGTTTAGTTTTCTCCTGACTGAGAGTGTAAGAATTCCTAAGATTTTGGTAACTCACAGTTATGACTTCTGGAAGATGGAGCTGGGAACCTTTCTATATGATGTACCCCTCTCAATTCCAGTATTTTCTATGTCATTCTTTATTCACCACTTTTTGAAGTTTTTGGTACTGCCATGTGCCCTATTCTTTGATTGCTGAGGTAGAATATTTTTGATAATTTGTATAAACCTGATGGGGGAGAATTATTCATTTATTAAACTAGGCATTAGAGCCAGGCGCAGTGGCTCACGCCTATAGTCCCAGCTATTTCAGAGGCTGAGGCAGGAGTTCAAGGCTGCAGTGAGCTATGATCATGCTACTGCACTCTAACCTGGGTGACAGAGCAAGACCCTGTCTCTAAATAATAAACAAATAACAAAACAAAAAAACCACTAGGCATTAGAGAAGGGTAACTCTGTGAGACATATTCATTCCACCATCCTGATCCAAATATGCACACCCACAGTTTACCATATGTTATTTCTTAAAGATCCCAAGTTACCTAAATTTTATACATCTGATTGGGGATGCTAGGTTCCTATGGAAAAGGAGGGAGGATGAAACATAAAACTTTAAAGAGCATAAAAAATCCAAAATGATGTAGAGAACATTCTGAACCACTTAGTTAGGAAAAATGCTTTAACACCAAAATGTTCAGAGATATTTAGCCTTGAATGTCAGACCCCTGGTTCGGATATAAACAGAGACAAATTTTTAATTTTCCTATTTTGGGGCATAATTTGCTCTGAGTCTTTTTAAATATTAGGCCTTCATATGGCTAACATCAGGTTTCTGTAGCTTGCCTTTCTCCATCCCTACACATGATCTACACTACTAGGAAACTCCACTCTAGCGGTCTAGCCAGACATACCGAGTCCCTTTCTGACCCATCAGTGCATGACTGATAGACATTGAAGCAGAATAAGGGGGTACGAGAGATGCTGACCACAAGGATGACCTGCTCCTCCACAGGCCTTTACCAAAATGTAAAAATCAAGGAGTCCCCTGGAAGGCACAGGTGCCTCATTTAAGTGGTCTTATTAGAGTAGGACACAGGGCTGAGATCAGGTGCAGGGGCTTAAAGATTGGGTGCAGGTGTTAAATAACCTTAAACAAAAAGGGCTGATAACCTCAGGCAAGAACTGACTTCAACTGGCTTGTCAGCTATCTCTGTCACATTACAAGAACTTTGGCTAATTACAATACCATTTACATTGCAGTTTTAAAAATTCTCCACCCTTGAAATCGCCATGACAGTTCTGAAACAACCATATAAAGTATGAAAAATTGGGGGAAACCCAATTCTAGGAATTGCTATCCAAATTTTTAGCAAAAGCCAACCCCTCTGCTTTGAATATTCCTCCCCTCAACCAGTAAGACTACAGAAGATCTAAAATCACTTCCTCTTGGGCAGCTGCTCTCTTTCAAGCCTGCCTGCTCTCCTCCCTGAGAGTGTACTTTCTCTTTCAATAAAAAGCTGTTGCTTGTTTTTCTTACATGATGCATCCTGAAATTCTTTTCCTAATGAACACCAAGATACCAGAAAAACCTCCACTCAGAGGTCAGTAACAGTCTCACCAACTGGGCTGAGAGCAGCTAAGAATTTTACGATTAAAAACAAATTTAATGTCTTGTGGGACTGGGAGAAAAGATTTGCATAGCACATCTGATAAATGCAAATTAAAACCATGAGATACGACAACACACCTATTAGAATGGTTAAAATTTTTAATTTTCTAAGTTAATACCAAGTCCTGGAAGAGATGCAAAACATGGAAATTCTCAAACATTGCTGGTGTAAGTGCAAAATGGTACAGCTAATTTGGAAACAGTTGGCACAAAAAAAAAAATTTTACAATAAGATCTGGCAATCTCACTCCTATATATTTACCCAAGAGGAATGAAAACTTATGTTCACAAAAAAACCTGTATGCAAATGTTACAGTGGCTTTATTCATAATCACCAATAACCAGAAACAACTCAAATGTCCTTCATTTGGGGAAGTGATAAACAGACTGTGGTTCATACATCCCATACAATGAAACACTATTCAGCAATAAAAAGAAACCACCGATACACACAACATGGATGAATCTCAAACGCATTATGCTAAAGAAGCCAGACTCAAAATCATACATGCTGTATGGTTCAACTTATATGACCTTCTGGAGACAGCAGAACTATAGGGACAATAAATAGGTTAGTGATTGCCAGGAATTGGGTTGGTAGGAGGGAATTTTTGTGGTGATATAAGTGTTCTATACCTTGATTGCGATGGTGATTTTACTCATCAAAACTCATAAAGCTATACATTAACAGGTTGAATTTTGCTGAAAAAACTAAAGCAGTTCATAAAAGTAAAATCTATCCTGTGAAAGAAACTTTAGACTAACCCATTCAACTGAAAAGAAAAAGCTCACGAAGGGTGTGATGTGAGGTAACGACAGCAGCAGGATGAGAACTTTCCACCACAGCAGTATTTTCCAATATTTTTTACCTCGATCCTCAGTAAGAAATACATCTATTGCTACTATAATAAATTACCACAAATTTAACAGCTTAAACACCACTTATTTGTCTTGCAGTTCTGGAGGTCAGAAGTCTGGCATGTGTGGCTAGATTCCCTTCTCAGGGTCTCACAAGACCAAAGTGAAGGTATCAGCTGGCCTGGGCTCTTATCTGGAGGCTTGCGAATCCATTTCCAAGGACAAGTTACTGGCAGAATTCGGTTCCGTGCACTTGCGGAACTAAAGCTATTTCCTTGCTATCCATCACCACTCTCAGCTTCTGAAGCCGGCCCATGTTTCTTGGCTTACGGCCCCCTCCATCTTCAACGCCAGCAACAGCAGGCCTTGCCCTTTTCATGCATTGAATCTTTCTGATAGCCTCTTCTGCCACAACTCTACAACTGCCTCTTCTATTATACCTTCCGCTGGGAGAAAGCTGTTTTTAAGGGCTCATGTGATTACTTTGGGCCTGCACGGACAATCCAGGATAATCTATTTTAGGATCAACTGATTAGTAACTTATACCTGCAGCATCTCTTTTGCCACATAATGTAACATAGTCAAGGGCATAACACCAGGGGGAGGTCATTGGGGGCCAAAAATCTGCCTATCCCATACATTTTACACAATGACCTTACACATATGCAAATGTAAATGAAACAAAAATTAAAGTATCCTTACTAAATTCAACAATCTGATGTTATATTATTTTTAAATGCTGGTGGCAACACACCACATTGATTTCACGCCCCACTAATGAGCTGCAACCTAAAATTTGAGTTTATCTTGAAAAAGGCCAGCATGCCCTTTTAAATTCCCATTTGCAACAACAGGAGGCCTATGGAAGGGCCTCTGGGGGCTGTGTAACACCTGAAATTACGTGCAAAGTTATGGGACTAACTAACCACCAGAAAAACAGACAAACCCAGGTTAGAAACACTCTACAGAACACCTGGCCAGTACTACTCAAGGCTGTTAAGGTTGTGAAAAATGAGGAAAGACTGAGAAACTATAACGGACCAGAGGACGCTGTGGAGACAAGTAAATGCAATGTAGTAACCTGGACTGGATCCTAAAACAAAAAAGGGATATTAATGGGAAAATTGGTGAAATCTAAGTAAAGACCGGAATTTAGTAAATATGTCAATATAAATGTCAGTTTCTTAGTTTTGACAAACGTGGCTCGTAATGTTGTTAACAATGGGTGAACTAGGTAAGGGGTAGATGAGAACTCTGTACTACCTCTGCAACTTGTCTGTAAGTCTAGTATTATTCTAAAATAAAGCGTATTTTTAAAATGTTACAAGACTGAGCATCTGTACCCCATTCTAGGGAGCAAGCCCTATGGCCTTTATATCTTCAAAGTGATCCAAAGTTCCAAAATACTTAAAAACCACTATCCGAGGCTTCCTGCTGCTTTCCTTAATGGCAAATTTCTAAGTACTCTGCCTCCTTCCTGATATGTCACCCGCATCTTTCCTCAGAACCAAAATTTAGCCAGGGGCAGGGGGGTGGGGGAATGGGAAATTATTGTTTAATGGGTATGAAGTTTCAGTTTGGGAAGACTTAAAAAAGTTCTGGAGCTGGATGATAATGGTTGCACAACGTGAATGTATTTAATGCCACCAAACTATACCTTTAACAAAAATGGTTAAAAGAATTTTATACATAATTTGCCACAATTTGGATAAACCTTAAAAACATTAAGTGAAAAAAGCCAAACCTTAAGTGAAAAAAACAAAAGACCATATATTATGATTCTATTCCCATGAAAATGTTCTAAAATTGACTGTGGTGATTGTTGCACATATCTATAAACATGAAATACCACTGAAATGTATACTTTAAAGTGGTCGACTGTATGATATGTGACTGTCTCAATAATTAAAACTGTTTAAAAAATTTTAACTGGTTTTCAATCTAGGACCATATTTATTTGGACTCCTGAGCACCAGTGTCATTCTGTAAATTCTAGAACCACATTCTGGTGATGTGGTGGAAAAATGAAGAAGAAAATTAATGAAAGGACTGCAGTTTAGAACGTCTGGCAGGGAAGATCAGGAATGCCTGTGACTGGGCCTGGCGGCTCTCCAGTCATGGGGGCAAGAACAAAGCCAAGATTATAAAACACATTAGACTGAAGTTGACCAAAGACCTTTATTCTGGTCCTCGTTATTCCGTAAGCCACTTATGCAGAACACTTTCTTCATTTCTGCTCCAAACAGCAGCAGCTGCATCCAGGCTTGACATGGAAGACAGACATAAGTAGTGGAAGACCTTGTAGAGAAAAGCTACCAGATGAGATCTCTGCTTATCCCAGCGTAGGTGAAGGTAGAACAGGAAGAGTGTAAGTGCAAAGACTCTGTTCTTCAAAGCTGAGGCCTGTAGAGAGGGACGAGCTGAAGGATGCAGATGAACGCTTGCAAAACTGCCCGGCTCAGCAATCAATCCAAAGTACCTAAATATACAAAGAGCAGTGAGTAAAGCAAGGTGCCTCCGGATTAGTGTAACAAACTGGACAAAGTGAAAGCAGAAGAGGCTTTGACATTGGCAGCAGTTCTCTAAGACCAAAATACTGATTTCGAGGAGTATCTATCCAATAGATCCCTGGGAAAAAACATGTCATTACAGAGGGTGAGCAGTTAAGAATTAAGCATGCTGGTTTGGAGAGTTAGAATTAAAGGTAGGAGAAGGGCTAAGAAGTTGTCAACGAGCATTTGTGAAGACCATATAAAGGGAGGGTGAATGATATAAAATAAATAAGTTCTCTAAGCAAAGAGCATATAATCTTTTTAGAAAGTTCCAGTTTCAGACAGGGGGTTGAGTTCACAAGTTTGTATGCAGCCCTCCACCCAAGATTCCATTCAAAAGGAAAAAGGGTTTAAAAAGGTATAAATCTACAATAAAGGATAGGGGCTCAGCAGCAGTTAAGGGATTTCAACAAAAAACTGAGTAACAGAAATCTGACTGAAGTATGTTTATAAACAGAGCAGAGGAAAAATTAGCTTAGAATGAACACAGAGGGGGTTGCAGCCAAGAAGGGGGGTCTCCATGTCTAGGAGAACCATAGGGAGGCTCCAGACTCAGTCACCAGGAATGACAGAAAGAGACCTAAAACAAAAAATGGGTTAATGACCCATGGGTCTGTATGAGAAACAGCTGCTCTCATCTCCCCACAACCCTTCCTACACGTAACACAATCACAAGACAGGCATTTAAACCTAACTTGGAAAAAAAGGTCATAGGGCTCTCTTCTAAAGAACCAAATGGACTATCTGGAGAGAACTAAAGCAGCTTCTGAAAACACCATCTCCTCACACCTAAGCCTTCTGCATTCCAGCCCTGGGGGGCCCCAGCATAACACCTGGTCCCACCTCTGTTCACCCTAAAGTAAAGCTGCCAGGCAACAACCACCCTCCACCTCAACACACCCCTTCCAAACAGCCTTCTTATACCTTCATTCTTAAGAGAATGAAAATCACCAGGTATTTGAAGGAAGTCTACACAGTGAAAGGAGAGACTAAAATGAATTGGTGAGGGGGAAGACCCAGATAATTCAAGGAAAACAAAAACAAAACAAAGGAAAAACACCTCTCATTGGAAAAAAAAAAATTAGTCCCTCTTTTTGACAATGGCAAGTTCCTGCTGAGATCAACTCATAAAGCTAAATACATACATACATATATATATAAAGAAAATCTTCAGGCCTTGAAGCAGGGGGATCATTTGAGGCCAGAAGTTTAAGACCAGCCTGGACAACATAGCAACACCTTGCCTCTACAGAAAATTTTTTAAATTAAAAAAAAATAGCCAGGCATAGTGGCGCATGCCTGTAGTCCTAGCTACTCAGGAGGCTGAGGTGGGAGGATTGCTTGAGCTCAGGAATTCAAGGTTACAGTGAGCTATGATTGTGTCACTGCACTCTAGCCTAGGTGACAGTGAGACCCTTTCTCTAATTAAAATAAAATAAATAAAATAAGCATCTTCCTTAGCTCTTTATAACTTATAAAATCAATTATATTTCTACATACAGAAACATTTAGAAAATAAAATTTTCTTTAGAAAGATACCATTAACAGTAGCATCAAAAATATTAAGTACTTAGAGAACATCTAACAAAATATGTCAAGATTTCTTCAGGTAAAATATTTTATTAAAAACATTAAAAATCTAAATAAACGGAAAAGTAGACCATGTTTATGAACTAGAAGATTCACTATTGTGAAGATTACTCCCCTAAAGTAATCTATAGATTCACTGCAACCCCAATTAATATTCCTTTTTGTGGAATTTGACAAGCAGATTCTAAAATGTACATGAAAATACAAAGACTTAAAAATAGCCAAGATACTTACAGAACATGGTAGGAAGACTTGCTCCCTCAGATTAAACTACCATAATTGAGAGAGTGGTATTGATGTAGGAATACACAAATAGATAATGGAAGAGAACAAAATGGTCAGAAACAGTTTTAATTTATCAAAGGTTATACTGCAAAGCAGTGAGATAATGATATGAACAAGTGGATACCTAAATAGGAAGAAATAAATGAAACTCAACCCAGTATATAAAAAGTCAGCTCCACTGTTATAAAAGACAAAGCTATAGATTTTAGCATATAGGAGAATGCCTTCATGATCTTGGAGCAGGGAAAATTTTCTTGAATAGGACACAAATAGCACTAGCTACAAAGGAAAAAATCGACACATTTAAATACCTTAAGAACTGATATTTATCAAAAGATAACCTACAGAGTGAAAAGGCGAGGCATAAACCAGGAAAAGACATGTTTCCCAAATACTGAAAAAGATTCGTAACCAAAACATACAAAGCATTGTTAAAAAATCAACAAGAAAAAGGACAAAATATCCAATAGAAAAATAGGATACCCCCACCCCCAAAAATGGACATGCATATGAAAAGATGCTTAATGTCACTAGCTATCAGGGCAATGCAGATTAAAATCACTATGCAATTATCACTTATATTCATACCAGTTTGTTAAAAATCAAAAACTCTCTCTGATAATATCAAGTGTGGGTAAGAATGAGGAGCAATGAGAATTATTATATGCTGTCGGTAGGGATGTGAAATGTTATACAGGAAATTCAGCACTGCCTGCAAAAGACGGAGATATGCATACCCTATATATCCTATGATCCAGCAATTTTATATATTGTATACACACATGCACACCTACGTAGAGAAACATGTACAAGATTGTTCATAGTAAATTTTTTATAATAGCCAAAAAAAAAGGTTACTCAAATATCAACATTAAAATTGTTCAGTTGTGGTACTACCACAACGCAAAGAAAATGAACAAACTAGAGCTAAGCACAACCACATAGATGAATCTCATAAATGTATTAAAACAGCCGTGGGACAGATGATGACCAATGAATAAATATGGCTTGATTCCATTTACAAAAACTTAAAAAAAAAAAAACTAAACCCTAGTATTTAAGGATGCCTATTCATGTGGTAAACTATAAAGAAAATCAAGTAATTACCAAAAACATCAGGGTACAGGGAAAGGGGATGAGAACAGATGAAGAAGGAACACATGTGGGACTTCTGGGGGTTGATAATATTCTATCACTTGGTCTAGGTGGTGGTTACAAGAGTGTTCATTTTATTATTTATTGACTATACATTTATAGCACATACTTTACATATGCGTTACATCTCATAAGACTTAGAAAAAATGTATATACACACATACAAACATATTTGCATAAAATATCCAGAAGATTGCACAAGAAACTAGTAACTTGTCTGCAGGGAAGGGGTCTGAATAAGGGATTAAGGGACAGAGGGTAGAGGAAGACTATTCACAGCACTGGTTTTCAACTTCTACAATGGACCATGGATAAAATATGGAAGATTTAATTATGCTAAGATACAAACGTTATCAGCCTTGACAATATCAAAGTACTAGTATAAACAACACAAACTGAGAGCTAGAAATGAGCTAAAAGGGAGAAAGGAGCAGATAGGCATACTAATAGTCATACCTTTCAAAGTGGGGAGTCAACAAATACATTGAAAGTTGTGTGCAACAACAACAAAAGGTATTTTGGTATGTTATATAAACTATAAAGGTGAAAAAGAAACTAAAACTAGTGCTACAACTACCAAAAATCAGAAAGGAGGGAGTGAATGTATGGGATACTATAGGTTAACCAAATCTTAATTTTTCACTGCAGGAAGTCCATACATAATGTCTACAGTTGATACATCAAGGGATGAGCACATTAGTTAGAAATGTAACCAGAAAAGCTAAAAATAAGAAACAATAAAACAGCGGGCAGACAGCAGATTTACTCTATTATAAGCCATTAAGTAACTATCTGATTTTTAAGCATGGATATGTATTGCTTTGCTAAAAAAGGAAAAAAAAATTTATCTGCTTAGGCCATACACATCTAAGGACATAAGAACACTTATTTTACCAGGTACAAAATAATATAATACATACTGAATCCACAGGGACTACAATGGCTAAAATTCAGATCTACCAATGCAGGACAGAGCAGAGGGATTCAATTACAGAGGTAACTGGAGCAGAGGAGGAAAATGAACACATCGACCCTTCAATAAATAGCCATTTATTAAAAATCCAAGCCAAGCACCATGCCACGGTAGAGTCTAGAATGGAAAACTGCATAAGAACTCTCCACAGAGCAGCAGTGTTATGTATTTAAAATACAAATTTGAACACATCACTTGTCTCTTTGAAAAGTTGGTAATTAAAAATGAACAGGTAAAGTAGGCTCCAAAAATATTTGACTGGAGAACTTACAGGGAGTCCATCACAAGAAGCTACATGACTTAGGTAGACAACTAACAAAACTTATCTTTAAGAAAAATGAGCAGGCAGAAACAGAAACTAAAGGAAGATCTACAAATTAAGAGAATACTCAATAATCTATGTATGAAGCTGGACATCGGAATGTATCTAATAAGACATTTAAGAAATCTATCAAAGGACCAGGAGCCTAGGTTGATACAGAGATGCAGAAAAAAGGAGTGAAAAAGAGTGGAATAAATCAAAAAAGATTTCTGAAGGTAGTAAGGGTTGAAGGAGGTAATGGGAACACCCAACCCAGGTAGGGTAAAGGTGAGAAGGAATTGGGGACATGTGGCTTGTACAAAGCTACCCAATCAAAATATAGTCATGTGTCACTTAGTGATGGGGATACATTCCAAAAAATGTGTCACATCTTTAGATAACTTTGCTATTGTGCGAACATTATAGTGTACTCAGATGGTATAGCCTACTTCACACCTAGGCCATATAGTGTAGCCTGTTGATCCTAGGCTACAAACCTGCACAGCATGTTACTTACTGAATACTGTAGGCAACTGGAACACAATGGTAAGCATTTGTGTATCTAAATATAGAAAAAGTAATGCATTTCACTATGATGTTAAGACGGCTTCAGCACTGGGAAATGGGAATTTTTCAGCTCCATTATAATCTTAAGGGACCACCATCATCTATTCAGTCAGTAGGTGACCAAAAAGTCATTATGCAGCACATGACTGTATGTGCAATGAACAGTAAGCTGATGAGATTTAGGAATTAAGAGAAGTAGCCCTGAGAGAAGGTAGCTAATACCTCTAAGAGAGGTATTTCAAATATTTACTATTTCGATGACAAAATTTAGTACCCAAGTTAATCCATGACTCCTCAGAACAAATAAATACAGGCAAGTACAGACTCTCACTGCAACAAAATCATCATTTTACACAGACTGTTGAAGAAAAAGGAACAAGAGGTAACCCTTTAAATGCTGACAATTGTTTCTGACCTCTAACATTATGATAATGAGGCAAGATTTTTATTTGGGGATGGAAACCGAAGTAGCAATCAAACTTTTGAATCTATCTAATATCATTAGGGTCTTTACAGTCCCTCCCATTGCTTTATGGTTAGCAATTTTCCAATAGAAATTCTAATTCCCCAAGGAAGGAAACTCAACCTCACTAGGCTTAGCAAGTTAGTTTTTCCTATCCTAATAACAAGTAGGGAGAAAGAATTATCCCCACACAAGAAAGAACCAGACATCCATTTTATAAGGTTTCGAACTCACATCATTAACATGAAAAATACAGGTGGAAATGATTGCCCACTGATAGAGAACTCACCTTCCAGAAAAGCAAATTCATCCACCGCTTCTATTGCATTATCTGAAACACAAGGTAAAGGGATACCTGACTAACTCCAGTTATACGGACATCAGTCCACAGACAGTACGATCCACACAGTGAAGGGCATGAGGCTTTACGCAAATGAGGGATTTATAAAATGCGACCCTTGCTGTCTTGAGATCCATTTTGACTCCACCACCAACTCTCACTGGTCTCTCTACAAGAGCAAGAAAAGCCTAGGCAAATACTATTCAACAGGGGAGGAGAGAGGATGGAACCCTCTGACAACCCTGGCTTACTCCTAAATTTATTTATTCTCTTTGCTCTAAAAGTCATCAGAGAAGAGTATAGCAATATAACAGGGAGTGTGAGAATACAGTGTGTGAAAACTTGTGAGGGTTACCAGCCAGACAATAGTCAGAAATCAAACCCCCATTTGCTAGGTAAAAAGAAATGTCTTTTTCTGGTACAATATGGCAGAAAGGTATGAAGGCTCAGCTTTGGCAACCCCCAGACACCTTTCAGTCTCTTGCCCCACGACCCACCCCTCCAGCTTCCCAAAGCATAGAAATTCTAAAGGTAGGGCTTTCTGACATTGTGGCAAGCCAATGGAAAACATCATAGGGGGAGACCCGGTGGCACCTCTCAGACCAGAGGGAAAAGGGAAGCCTAGCCCAGCCCTCCCTTGGCTGCCCCCAGACACCACAGTGCCACTGTACCCAAATCTCTCCTTTGGAGGGTTTTCCTCTTTCCTTGTTGAGCACAGCAGTAGGCATCTTTTGCAATGGTCTCCACAAACAGTTCCTGTGAAGCAAACAAGCAGAGTTCTTGCAATGTGTTATAGCACACTGAGGACGTGAGCACTCCGGTTTGTGAGTCAAGGGAGGGAGGGTGAAGGGAGGCTCAGGCGCATGGGGATGTTCTCGAAGCTAAGGTGGTCCTGGACTTCAAGAAGGTCGATTCCGCTACCCTTTCCGCCAGTAGACCAGAAGGACACGTCCCTTTTCCCTTATTTTTAAATCAACACCACTCACTCACTAGAGACTCCTACAAGTTCTGTGTTAGACATTGGAAATGAAAATTAAAGTCGCTGCCCGGGCCCTTAACAAGAGGCAGGTGTGTTAACAAACCAATACAACTCCTGCAGGTACCAGATACCCCTCCCGCAGCTGGGTCTACACTCGCGTCTCAGAATCCCGCCCAGGCCGCCGCCAAGCTCCGCCCCTCGGAAGGCCCGAGGCCACGCCCTTCGCGACGCTCCCCCGCCCGCCCTCGTGCCCTGGCGCTCCCGTCACACCGCCGCTCGCGCCAGAATGAAGATGGCTTCCTGTCCCGCTAGCGTCACGTCGGGGTCCGCCTTCACCAAGGCCTTCACTCGCGCCAGAGGCAGCCTCGAGAGACGAGCCCCGGGCGCACTCGTCGGGGCTTGGGGCTGCGGGGCCGCTGCCTCCCCACCAGGTCCTTCCTCCTCCCGGGGAGTCCCGCTTCCAGCTGCCGGCGCCGCCGCCGCCATTCCGGCCCTCAGTGTACTGCGCGCGGCCGCCGACTGTGCGCGCGCAGGCGGCGCAGGCCCCTTTCCCGCGCCAGCTGGAAGCCACGCCCTTTGGGCGCATGGCTCCGCCCCCACATGGCGGGGCGCTCTCTGAAAGCCCTGCAGGCGGGGACGGCGCACTGCCTCTTCCGCCGCGCTATCTCTTCCTCCGCGCCTAGCCACCGCTGGGCTCTAGTTGACTCGGTGGTGGTTCTTGGAGCCTCTCCGGCCTATTTGAGACAGGCACCACTTCTTAATCAGTGCGTGTGGTGGCTATGCCGGGCTGGTGATGGGAGGAGCGCCCTGGTCTGGAAAAACCTAGACCCTGCCCGCAAGAGAATCTCAGTCAATGCAGAGTGTTAACCTAAAGCTGAGAAGGGCACGTGTCCGAGGGAGGCCTGGACATTCTTGTGAGGGCCCAGCATCCAGGAAGAGGGTGCCCAGGAGGGTGCGAAATCTGGACCAGCTTCTAGGAGAACCAGTTCTAGATGCACTTGAAGGAGGGGTACGATTTTTGGTAGGCAGAGATGGAAGAAGTTCAGTCCAGGCAGAGGAAACCACAAGAAAAAC
Organism: Indri indri; assembly: GCA_004363605.1. Lineage (NCBI taxonomy): Eukaryota > Metazoa > Chordata > Mammalia > Primates > Indriidae > Indri > Indri indri. The sequence goes on along the minus strand of RJWJ010026777.1, from coordinate 1,117 downwards.
GCGTGGAGCCTGAAAGGTTGATGCAATGGCAATCACAAGGCGTCCACTTTTGTTCAGACACGGGTTGCTTCAGAGCATTGGTTCTCAAACTTTGCCCTCAGGATCCCTTTCCAGTCTTAAAAATTATTGAGGATGATGACCCCAAAGAGCTTTTGTTTCTGCAGGGTATATCAATATTTATTGTATTAGAATTAAAACAAAGTTTGAAAATGTCAATTTAAAATAACTAATGCAATACACGTTAACATAACATTTTTATAACAAGTAACTTTTTAAATTAAAACATTTAGTGAAAAAAGTCTAATGTCTGGCTTGATAGACGGGAGCTGGATTCTCTAGCTGTGTCTGTGTGTTTACGTTACCGCTTCTCACAGCTCTGAAAAACAACACTTGAGAGAATAAGAATGAAAAGGGAAATAACCCATCAGTATTAGAAAGAAAATAGTTTTGACCTCACAGACCCCTAAAAAGGGTCTCCAGGAAATCCCTATCCCCACTCCCATGGGTCCCCACACCACACTTTGAGATCTGCTGACAGAGAGGAACAGTTACTTTTACAATAACAGGTTTAATATAAGTCAATTGTTATAATAATGCTTCACATTTTTTGAGCATTTACTATGTGCATGGTTCAAAGTGCTTTACATTTATGTAAGTCAAATTAACTTATGTAATTTTCATAATACCTTATTGAGGTAAGTAATATTTTAACCTTGTTTTACAATTCAGGAAATGGATGCACAGATTTATTGTGGTCGAAGCCAAGATGACTTGCATTAGATGACATCTGAAATCACACTCAGTTCCAAAATTATGTAGTAAACTGACTAGTGTAGACAGAGAGGTGTGATACCTTTTCTCACCCACTGTAACAATCACAGCCGACACTCCTATAACAAAAGACAGGTTAGCAAGAGAAAAGTATAACAACTTTTTTTAATCAAAGCTTTACATGACTTGAGAGCCTTCAAAAATGAAGACCCAAAGACCCATGGTTTCTATAACCTGCTTTGGGGAAGAGGAATTGTGGTTTCTGAAAGGTGGTCTTACTGATAACCCATCTAACAGAGGAAAATAAGCTATCAAACAGAAAATAAGAGAAATAAACTCACAACAC
>RJWJ010026776.1:9394-22833 GCA_004363605.1 Indri indri | reverse complement strand
GACTACAGGCATGCGCCACCATGCCCGGCTAATTTTTTCTATATATATTTTTACCTGTCCGATTAATTTCTTTCTATTTTTGGTAGAGACGGGGTCTCGCTCTTGCTCAGGCTGGTCTCGAACTCCTGAGCTCAGGACGATCCGCCCGCCTCGGCCTCCCAGAGTGCTAGGATTACAGGCGTGAGCCACCGCGCCCGGCATGAATAGCTTTCTAACTCCTGTTTCAAATGTAATGTCTAGAAGGAAAATTTGGAGGGAAGGCCCAACATTTATCATGTTAAATGTTGAGGAACTTGGAGCTATACTGTGCATTGAATTCCAGGAACTTTTTCAAATTTTGTGTCATGGTCCAGAGGTACTTTGATGTAACTTTCCTCTATTAAGTGAAATATTAGAAATTATATTTGAATTCCAGAGAAACCTTTTTTTTAAAAAAAAAAAATTTAGTAGGTTTTGCATATTACAGACGATTTTGGGAATTTTAGTAACTAAGCTACAGGTAATTTAAGTAAAAGGTAACATTTTTCTGACTCTAGGTGGAAATGTACAAAAATTTGCAGTTAACTTATGACTTTTTTCCAATACTCTTTTTGTTGTAAAATACACATAAAATTTACTATCTTAACACATTTTGGGTATACAGTTCAGTGGTATTAAGTACATTTATATTGTTATACAGCCATCACTGTCATCCATTTCCAGAACTCTTCATCTTACAAAACTGAAACTCTGTATACCAAACCTGTGGCCTTCTGGATCCTTGAGTGCTACCTTTCGACTGAATCCAAATTTTACAGGACAAATCCTTTTAATAAAGGAATTTGTTTTTTTGTAGGTGGATTTGGTGGGGAGTCCACACTTGGGGATCTAGAGGGCCACATGTGGTCTTGAGGCCACAGGTTCCCCATAATGCTGCTCTATGAACAGGGGTTACAAATATCTATTTGAGACCCCGATTTCAATTATTTAGGGTAATATATACTCAAGTGGAATTACTGGATCATATGGTAATTTTGTTTTTAAGTTTCTGAGGAACAGTCATCTTTCCATGGTGGCTGCACCATTTTTCATTCCCATCAGCAGTGCACAAGGGCTCCTGTTTATCTACGTCCTTGCCAACACTTGCTATTTTCTGTTTGTTTGGTAATAGCTATACTAATGGATGCGAAGTGGTTTTGATTTGCATTGATGTTGAGCACCTTTTTTTGCTCATGACATTTTAACGTCAGATCGTTTTTTAGATCTGTGAGAGCTGAGACTATGTTTGTTTTGTTTGCCATGGGGTCTTTTGGTAAGTGCATAGTAGGCACTCAAACATTAATTGAATGCATTATTTAATTGGATGCTTATTCTTGTGTACTTAGTATAATAGTTATCTTAGTTTCTTAGTTTACCTGAGATTGTGACTTTTTTTTTTTTTTTTTTTTTTGAGACAGAGTCTCACTCTCTTGCCTGGGGCGAGTGCCATGGCGTCAGCCTAGCTCACAGCAACCTCAAACTCCTGGGCTCGAGCAATCCTACTATCTCAGCCTCCCGAGTAGCTGGGACTACAGGCATGCGCCACCATGCCCAGCTGATTTTTTCTATATATATATTTTTAGCTGTCCAATTAATTTTCTTTCTATTTTTGGTAGAGATGGGGTCTCGCTCTTGCTCAGGCTGGTCTCGAACTCCTGAGCTCAGAACGATCTGCCCACCTCGGCCTCCCAGAGTGCTAGGATTACAGGCGTGAGCCACCGCACCCGGCCCTCGTGACTAATTTTTGACTTGAATTTTGCTAATTTTTTGACTCTTGTAGTGTTTCTGTTAGAATATAGAAATACTTCACAGGGTTGTGGTGAAATAAATATAAACATAAAATAACAATATGGTAATACTTAGTGTGAGAAGGTCCTGCTTATGAACACTCAGTGTCACTACTTCCTGAAATGCAAAACTTGATGTCAAGGGTATAATTTCTTACAACTTCTGAACAAGGTATGATAAGAACATAGTTGTTCGGATAAGGTTTTGTGGCCTGTAACAAAGAATCCCCAAATATCATTCATGTAAATAAGATAGAAGTTTATTTCTTTCTCATGCAAAAGAGATAGTAGACAGTCCAGGTCCTTGGCTCTTACATAATACAGGTGTCAGGGTTCGAATTACTAACACACAGCTGTGCCTTTTCTAGGGTTGACCTCTTTGCATATAGTCCACATGGTTGCTAGAGCTGTAGCTGTAACATCCATATTCTACATAGCAGAACGGAGGAAGGGCCGAGGAAGAGTATGCCTCTTAAGTATGGTTTCTGGAAGTTGCAGTGCAGTACGTTCACGCAGATCTCTTTGGCCAAAATTTAGTTATATGACCACATCTAGTTGCAAGAAAGACTAGGGAGCTCCGTCTTTTAGTTACATGGCATTGTGGTCAGCTAAATATTGGGTATATTATTACTAAGGAAGAAGTAGAAAATGGATATTGGGAGGCAACTGGCAACCCCTGTTTTAGAATGTATGGAATTTGATTTTGAAGTCACTTTGAATCCCACAGTCTTATTGTAAAGACTTTATTTATTTTTTTGAGACAGAGTCTGGCTCTGTTTCCCGGGCTAGAGTGCGTCAGTCTAGCTCACGGCAACTTCAAACTCCTGGGCTCAAGCGATCCTCCTGCCTCAGCCTCCCGAGTAGCTGGGACTATAGGCATGCGCCACCATGCCCGGCTAATTTTTTCTATATATATATATATATATTTTTAGTTGTCCAGATCATTTCTTTCTATTTTTTAGTAGAGACTGGGTCTCGCTCTTGTTCAGGCTGGTCTCGAACTCCTGACCTTGAGCGACCCACCCGCCTCAGCCTCCCAGAGTGCTAGGATTACAGGCGTGAGCCACCACGCCTGGCCCAGATAATTTCTTAAATTGTAAACAGTATGCAACATATGCAGAAATAAAAAGCACTTTGAAACTAGTCGAGGTCAGTGCAATTCTCCTCTTCGGAATCAGTTTAGCTAAATGAATCTGGTGCTCTTTTTTTTTTTTTGAGACAGAGTCTCACTCTCTTGCCCGGGGCGAGTGCCGTGGTGTCAGCCTAGCTCACAGCAGCCTCAAACTCCTGGGCTCAAGCGATCCTCCTGCCTCTGCCTCTCGAGTAGTTGGGACTACAGGCATGTGCCACCATGCCCGGCTAATTTTTTCTGTATATGTTTTTAGCTGTCCGATTAATTCCTTTCTATTTTTGGTGGAGACGGGGTCTCGCTCTTGCTCAGGCTGGTCTCGAACTCCTGAGCTCAGAACGATCCTCCTGCCTCGGCCTCCCAGAGTGCTAGGATTACAGGCGTGAGCCACTGCGCCCGGCCTGAATCTGGTGCTCTTGATGAATGGAAACTGGTGCTAGGAAATGCCTACCATTTGCCTCTAAGGATATTTAAGAGTTACTCATGCTTGGACTTGGGAGATTCTAATCCTTTATTGCCCTGGCACATGTCAGTTACTACAAAAATGGTCAAATACAATGTCAGATCCAAATCAGCATTAAATTAGTACTGCTGGAACAATACATTGAGGATTCATAGTAACACTGGGAAGTTCTTTCTAATGTACATAGAAATAATTTTTTTCTTGAGACAGGGTCTTGCTCTATTGCTGTGGCTGGAGTGCAGTGATGTTATCATAGCCCACTACAGCCTTGAACTCCTGGGCTCAAGTGATCTTCCTGCCTGACCCTCCCAAAGTGTTAGGATTATAGGAGTGAGCCACTGCACTCGGCTTTGTACATGTAAATAGAATCATGTAAGCTTTTATATTACCTATTTTTATGACCTTATAGAATTAATGAACGAAACGAAAACTGAATCTCCATTCGACATCACATCCTTTTTATGGATAACATATAATCTATTCTTATTTTCAGGGTAGTTTTTAGTAGTACACATTTTTAAGCCACATTCAAGGAAATCATGTCTTAACTAATTTTGGGTGTTGCCTTCATCTTGTACATGAAATGCCAACAAACACAATATTGGTATCCATCATTTAGTCAAACCCTTCACATGTTCTTCAGATCAGTCACATTTGGGATTCTCAACATTTTCTTTGTTAATAAAAGGAGGTGTGGAATTAGATTCAATGAAGACCTGTTTTTTCCTTGCCACGTCGGACTTCTAGACGCCATTTGGATTGGGTTTAGAAAATGAGGAAGTATAGATGTTTCCGAGCCTGAGTCTCTTAACAGATGTGGAAGAGAGAGTGAGACCTGAAGGAGACTAGCTCTTGACTGCAGGGCACTGCCGTCTGCTTTGGTGGTGGCATTAGCTGGATTTGGGGCACCTGAAGGTACTCCAGGAGGAGTCACTTGAAAGTATTATTAACACAATAGTTGTTTGAGTTGAATAAATCCGTGTAGGTAGCAGCAGTGCCGGAAGCAGCAGCCCCAGCCTGAGCCTAGCCACAATCACTCTGCCCTTGTCCCTTCCATCAGTACATGGTGCCTCTCGCAGAATGCTGGCTACGTGGAGAACCACTGGCTCTGGGCAGGTGCAGGCAAGGTCCAACCTTTATTTTTTTTCAGTCATTGGACCTCTGAGTTTATATACTATGGTCTTATGTGGAATAAAGATTTTTCCCAGTAATAAGAAGTGCCTTAATGTCTTCATTTAAAATGTTTTTTTGTTTTTTCGGGGTTTTTTTTGGTAGAGACAGAGTCTTGCTATCTTGCCCAGGTTGGTCTTGAGCACCTTGCTTCAAGGGATCCTCCAGCCTTGGGCTCTCAGAGTGCTGGGATTACCAGTGTGAGCCAACACACCGGGCCCTTAATATCTTCTGATGGTAGATTGTGATTTTGCTTTTTCTGTACTGTTAGATAAGGGCCTCAAAAGAAAAATGAAGGCGAGAGAAGTGATCTTTCATATTAACTTTTTTTCTCTTATTCTTTGTGATATAAATCTTACTGTCTTGTTTGTTCTTCTGTACAGAATAGGTTGATACATTGCTTTGGAAATTCTAGATATTCATAATGTGTTTTGAGATTTTTTAAAAATAGTTTTGTATCCATAGAGACTGTCAAATCGCTACTGCCAACTATATTTCAAGTTGTCATGGCAAGATACTGAGAAAAGTTTTCAATGAGTAATAATGGCGCTTCGGATAAACCTCACTGGCTGCTACTGTGCAATGTTTTGAAATTTTTACTGCAATTGAACTTTGTTTATTAAAGGAATTTGACCCAGTAAGAAACAGAATACTAAGCTTTAGATCCCAAAATGTTTAAATAATTTGTAAAGTAGAAAAAAATTATTTCCGAGGTTGGTCTAATATGGGAATTAAAATGTGGTGGAAGTGGTACTCTCTTAAAATATTATCTTAGAATCTAAGAAATCTTAAGCAGTGAAACAAATGTTTATGTCCTATGTCATAGGATGAGTGAAGCACTTTAAGATTCTCATCTAATTAGCTTTGTCTGGAGCATTCCAGGATGGCTGTGATTTTTTTTTCTTTTTTTTTGGAGACAGTTTTGCTCTGTTGCCCGGGCTGGAGTGCCATGGCGTCATCCTAGCTCTCAGCAACCTCAAACTCCTGGGCTCAAGTAATCCTCCCGCCTCTGCCTCCCAGAGTGCTGGGATTACAGATGTGAGCCACCGTGCCTGGCTAGCAGTGATTTTTTTTGTTGATACTGTGATCCAGAAGTTTGCATGGGAATACTGTCTCAAATATTTTTGGTAGAATTTCTCTTTATTTCAAAAAATGTACTTTTTTCCAGCAGTATTTATTTGGTTTCTTGTATTTATACATTAATTTCCTTGACATTCTGGGGGAAATAAAGAAATAGGGTTTGGGAATTGGTTGACCTGAGCTTACATTCTAAGAGGGGAAATACTGTACAGTGCTCATCTGTATGTGGACATTTGCGAATACTGCATTTATCTTAAAACTGCTGGAGAATATTTTCTCACAGGTATTTTATTGGGTAACCAAGCTTACTACTTTATAAACATTTTATTTTGCAGGGGACTCTTTCCTGTCTTTTAAAAATAGCTAATGTCATTTGAACTTTTTCTTAAAGATTCTGCATCATTTTATCGGTGTACTTTTGGGCTCCCATGCTATGTAGATTTATGCCTATCCTTTTGACCTTTTGTCAGCATTTTTGTTTTTTCTTTTCTCCCAAATAAAAAGGGAATATCATTTTCTCTGTCAGAAAGGATCCAGGAGGATTTGGAGACCATTAAAAAGAAAATCAAAGGAGATGGAAAGCCAAATCTGAACCTGTGGTTGTTGGTTGTGGACCAATTTAAAAACTCCTATTGTCCTTGGCAATGTAAGAGCTGCAGCTGTGAGGCCAGACAAGATAATTGGACTTGCTTAGGTGCATCATCTATCAGGAGTTATTGCGTGACTGAGTTTGCAGTCCTGCATGTACATATTCTGCGGAGCTTGCTATTCAAGCTGCATGGAGCTCTTATCCTGTGCCCTACATGGTGCTGTCTGACTGGATCTGTAAAAACCACAACTACATAACTGAACTGTATTTAGTATCCAGGCAAGTGTTGCAGTGAAGAAAATGTACAAATTGTGGACAACAGGAATAAAATCACTCAAGCTGTGGCTGCAGTCCAAAGTCAGGAGGTCTTTTTTTGGGGAGGAGGGGAGTTAAGGGTACCTACTAGAGCTACCAAGTGTTGACAGTGACTTTTCAGATATTAACTAGGCGTACATTGTGCACAGACAAGTGTCTAGACTACAGAAGGCAGGTAGTGCACCCAAGAGTGAACCAGGGACTGCACTGTTGGCTTTTGCCAGCTTTATTACAGTCCAGGATTATGTGTGCTCTCTGCAAGGAAACCATGACATATCCACCTGCTCCCAGCTCCTTCCTTACCAGAGAGGAGAATGTGAGCAGGAGCCCTGCATTGCCCTTTAGCAGTGTGTGGTTTGCCTGTAGTCCTCCTGCTACCCGTACTGGGGCTGCTTCCCGACCAGAGGCCAGACCCCATATTGTGAACTCAACCTGGGTGACAAGTGTCTGGATGGGGTGTTGAACAGCAACAACTGTGAGTGAGACATCCTAAACAATTACAGTAGTCCTCCCCACCTTATCTGCAGTTTCTCCTTCTGTCGTTTTGCTTTCTTTGATTTCAGTTACCCATGGCACAGTACAAGAAGATATTTTGAGAGACCAACCACATTCATATAACTTGCTATAGTATATTGTTATAATTGTTCTACTATTAGTTATTGTAAATCTCTTACTTTGCCTAATTCATAAATTTTATCATAAGTTTGTATAGAATAAAATAATTTATATAGAGTTCAGTATTGTGTGCAATTTCGGGTAATCCTCTAGGGGTCTTGGAATGTAGCCCCTGCTGATAAGGTGGGACTAATGTACTTGGCAACTAGAGGTTTGATATAGAAAAATGTGTTGACTGAAAGTTTTTTGGCTCTTGAAAGGGGAGTATTTTCATTTTCTGATTACAGAATCACCGGAAACACCATATTATCTTACTGTTGTGGCCCATGCCATTTCCAATAGCCGACAGATCAATATCAGCAGAACATTTCTGCTTCCCAGTTGCCAGTGGCTAGCATCCCATCCTGATTGCTATTGGGCCAGCAACTGCACACTCAGGTGAAAGCCTACCATGCAATGAAAAAAATTTTTTTTTTTTTTTTTTTTTTTTAAGACAGTTTCACTCTCTTGCCTGGGGCGAGTGCCGTTGCGTCAGCCTAGCTCACAGCAACCTCAATTTCCTGGGCTCGAGCGATCCTACTGTCATGCAATGAAATTTATCATTGGTGAACAGGTGATGGTCCAGAACTAACAGTCGGGGAAGGCACTGACAAGGCTTTGGAGTATTGGAGTTCAATGAGTGTTTCAAAGACTACTGATTACAAACAGTTTAAGGGCATTTTTACAGTTCTTTCCTCAAGGGAAGCTGGGAATCTTCTACGTCAGGCACTCTGGTGTGACTTTTTTATTTGTGGAGCTTTACCTTCTGAGTGATACCCCCCCAAGTGGCCTAGAAGACCCAATGTGGCCATAATCTTGTCTTCCTAGTGATCACTTGTACCTAGCAGTGTCTCTGTGGGTACAGTGCCTGCTTGGGGACACACTGCGGCCTTCCCTGTGCTCTTATACAAGGAAGACACTGAAGTGCAACTCACCACAAGATGATGGTCATCACAAGATGCTGCTGCTTTGCTGTGTAGCTTTCCCACATCTAAGGTTGAAATAATAGTAACCTCTTTTCGAGAAAATTTTCATAGGAGAAAAAGTTTGTCAAAAAAATTCCGTTGTTCAAGGAAAAAGGAGTAGAAGTTTTACTGCCTGTAGGACTTAATAGAATTTTCTGTACACAAATAGTGTACTTTATAATTTACAAATTGATCAAAATTGGTGAAAGTATGGTATTTGAAAGAATAAATATTTTTGTTTATTAAAAAAAAAAATTTACCACTCAACTGTCCAAAACTGCTAACCCTAACCATTAAGATAGAATGGTTCCTTCTTAGTATGTGTGTAAGTTGAGTTATTGATATATCTAGTTTAGATATTCTGCATTTATTATTTAATGGAAACTTATGCCTTCGAGGCAGTGGATCATGGGATGTAGGCGGGTTAGGAGTGTGGTAGGTGGGCGAGTGTGGCAGGCATGGCAGACCACGGAACAGGGAGTATGTGCTGTTGTTGGCTCTGGTGGTGCCTCTGCCCAACAGTGCTCTGGTCTCACCATATGCGTCTGTGGAGCAGGCCTTCCTGGCTGATTCCTGGGAGAGTGGACCACTTTCCCATCTGCTGAAATTGAGGAAGCTGCTGATCTGCGTGGCCTTTGCTTCCTTCTAATGTTTGTCCTTGCCCTTTGCTTCTGCATTGGGTTTGCCATGTCATCTGGAATAACACTTGAATGATACTTGAAATTTTGTGGGTTTTTTTAAATAAAAATTTAAATCTTTTTGTTGCTTGTTCTCAAACTTGTAACTTTTTTTTTTTTTTTTTTTTTGAGACAGAGTCTCACTCTCTGGCCTGGGGTGAGTGCCGTGGCGTCAGCCTAACTCACAGCAACCTCAAACTCCTGGGCTCAAGCGATCCTACTGTCTCAGCCTCCCGAGTAGCTGGGACTACAGGCATGCGCCACCATGCCCGGCTAATTTTTTCTATATATATTTTTAGCTGTCCAATTAATTTCTTTCTATTTTTGGCAGAGACGGGGGTCTCGCTCTTGCTCAGGCTGGTCTCGAACTCCTGATCTCAGAACGATCCGCCCACCTCGGCCTCCCAGAGTGCTAGGAGTACAGGCATGAGTCACCGCGCCCGGCCCATCAAACTTGTAACTTTTTGTTGCTTCTCAGGAAGATAATTTTCATCCGTTGTATCGCTCATGATATAAACTTAGAGAAATGACACTTTGCATCTAGGAGAAAAGTCTTCTTTTTTGTATTCTAGTGAAAAAGTTGAATTTGTTTAAAAAAATTTTATTTAAAGAAAGAATAAAAACATTGAGTAAGAGCATGCAGTCCTGACTGAAATAATCAAAATTTGTTGAGTAGACCTGGACATTTATTTCGATTATTTAAAGTCCTTTTGCACATTCTGCATTTACTCAGTTTGACATTACTGTGTAAATGACATCAGCATTGATGCTTGTCTAGTAATACATGTGCTCCTATCTCTTTTCTCCTATATATCTAAAACAAGAAGAAAATTGAATATAAAACTAACCACAGATACAAAGCATGCTTAATTGGGGTTTCTAGTGATGGGAAAGATGGGGATATATTGTTAATGATGGAATCTCACCACGAAGCGAATTGCATTTTGAGGGAGGGGGCAAAACAGCGAGAAGTTGGTGATTAGATTAAAGTATATTCCTAGACAGTATAAGACATTAGGGAATAGTACTGAAAGTCGGCTAAGTGACCTGCTTCGGTTATTAAGCTGCATTGCCAGCTTCCCCAGGGGAAGGTGGAGAAATCTTATTTCTGGAGAGGTTGCCAGTTTCCATATTACTAGTGGTGTAAAATTTTTAATTTGAATAAAAGGGGAAAAGACATAATATCTCCTTGTTTTTTCCTATTTGTATAGTTAGGATATAATCATAATACTGTGTGAAATCCAAAAATCAAGTAGATTTCTTGATTTACCTTATGTGTATTTTCTCTTCCATCTAGATAGACTTCATTTAAGAGGAAACAATCCACGCAAAAAAAGAAGAACAAACAAATCAAGATGTGTAGCTCTGTGGCTGCCAAGTTGTGGTTTTTGACAGATCGCCGCATCAGGGAAGACTATCCCCAAAAAGAGATCTTACGAGCATTGAAAGCCAAATGTTGTGAGGAGGAACTGGACTTTAGGGCTGTGGTGATGGATGAGGTGGTGCTGACAATAGAGCAAGGAAACCTGGGTAAGTCTCTACTAAGTCATCTTTTAGATTTTTACTTAGAATATAGTGAGTCTGCTATTTTTAGAAATAGAGACAGTGTCTATGTCACCCAGGCTGGAGTATAGTGATGTGATCACAGCTCACTGCATCCTAGAGCTCCCAGGCTCAAGCAATCCTCTTGCCTCAGCCTCCTGACTAGCTAGGACTACAGGCGTGTGCCACCATGCTTGGCTAATTTTTAAGATTTTTTGTGTAGGTGGGGTCTCAATATGGTGCCCAGGTTAGTTTTGAGATCCTGCCCTCAAGTGATGCTCCTGCCTCTGCCTCTGCTACCCTGCCCAGCCCAAAGTTCTTTATTCTTTAAGTCGAGATATAATTCATTTGATAAACTGCATAGATCATCTCGTATTGGGGAGGGTATTTGAGTTGTTTCCAGGTCAAAACTTTGAGTAAGCCAGCTATGAACGAGTCTTGTTGATTTCTCTTGGGAAAATAACTCCCTATTTAAAAATGGCTATATAGTATTCAATTGTGTAGAATTGTGATTTGGAATATCTATAGATATTTTTATTTAAAAACAAGTTGGGTAGGAGGTTGCTACTGGCAGCTGGTGGATAGAGGGTAGAGATGCTACTAAATATCCTTTAATGCATAGTAGAGTCCCCCAACAATAAAGAATTATTCTGTTCAAGCCGGGCACGGTGGCTCACGCCTGGAATCCTAGCACTCTGGGAGGCTGAGGCGGGCGGATCGTTCTGAGCTCAGGAGTTCGAGACCAGCCTGAGCAAGAGCGAGACCCCGTCTCTACCAAAAAATAGAAAGAAATTAATTGGACAGCTAAAAATATATAGAGAAAAAAATTAGCCGGGCATGGTGGCACATGCCTGTAGTCCCAACTACTCGGGAGGCTGAGACAGTAGGATTGCTTCAGCCCAGGAGTTTGAGGTTGCTGTGAGCTAGGCTGACGCCATGGCACTCACCCCAGGCAAGAGAGTGAGACTCTGTCTCAAAAAAAAAAAAAAAAAAAGAATTACTCTGTTCAGAAATTAGTTCTTGAATTTATATTGTACATATTTTATCTGGAAAATAAACTCTTCTTGTTAAAGCAGAAACCAAATACACATTTGAAAATCTTTGCTCTGAGCATTACCACATCTTAACTTCAGGATCTACCATTATTTCAAAGTTATATGAAGAAGTCTGTCATATAGCATCTATTATTTACTATCATGGCTATGAATAGATATTGAAGGGGAAGTTTCTATTATTAATTAACCTAAATATAAGGAAAAAGATGTCTTAAATCTGGAACTGGAGAGGAATTAACTTGTATCCCATATTATTTTGTAAAAATAGGTATGTTTATTTATTTAAAATAAAAAGCATCTTATACTTCCAGATGGAGAAAGTAATCAATTCCAAGAGGCAAACTGAATCCAGTTTCTCTGTTCCAATTGGCCTTTGGTTAACTTTAGAAGCTCTTTGTAGTCCTTTCAGGAGACTCGAAGTTAACTAAGCACAGAGTACATTAGGGACCAGAAATTCACGTCAGGGGAAAATGAGGAGAATGAAGTAGTTTTCTTACATTTGCCGTCCTCTGGAATATATTCCTTAAACTATATCTAATAGGCAATAAGAATAACTGCTCTAATTGCTTATTTGGGCACAGGAAATGTGTAGGTCAAATAAAAAATGTTTGTTTTCCTTGGTCGTAGAATATCTGGTAATGATGTGAGCTGTGAAGTATTGCTGCTTACTAGATCTGCTATTATCGGGCAGGTTAAACAAATTTCTTTCTTTTTTTTTTTTTAAATGCACAATTACCAAAGGACTAAGCCTAAAACAGAGGAAGTATCTGAGTTAATGAGCTACATAATTAGCTTTGGGGCAAAAATTTTGAAACTATTTGCTTGTTTTCGTTTAATGAAGTATTTATGGGAGTGGTTATTGATTCAGACTTGTTCTTGTCTGTACTATTAATGTCTTCGGTGGAGTAGGTTGGCTAATTTTGTTAAAACTGAAAGATCTCCTCAAATGGTAGTGTTTTCCTGTTTTGGGATTGGAAACCATTGCTAGTTTTTTCTATTTTAGTTTTAAGGATGGACCTAATTTTAGAAGGCTGCGAAATTGGTGTGTGCTTGGTAAAATTACTTTCTTTTAATAAGGTGCTATTTAGGGGTGTTGGATAATTTCTTTCTCTAATCAGTTAGAATGAGTCTATTATCCTAGTATTTTTGAAAACTTTCATTTTGAAATAGTTTCAAATTTATAGAAGTGTTGCAAAAATAGTACAAAGATTCTGTGTACTGTTTATTCAGTTTCCATCCATTGTTAACATTTTGCCACATTTGCTTTAGCACTCTGTACTTCCTGAACTATTTAAAGTAAGGTCCCTCAGATTGTTAAGTATTTCCTAAGAGCAAGGATATTATATAACCTTACTACTCTTAGATTCAGGAATTTTAATATTACTATAATACTATTAAATAATACATAATAAATACTCAAAAAGTAGAAGTTTCATTATATAGCATTTTTCCTTCTATCCTGGATCTTTTCAGTATCACGTGTTGTATTTGTCATGTACTGTTAATTTACTTTATTCTTGAATTGTTTCTTTGCCTTTCCTAATCTTTTTAGACATTGACATTTTTGCAGAGTACAGGCCAACTTTTCTGCAGAATGTCCCACAGTTTGGTTTGTCTGATGTGTACTAAGTTATAGTCAGATTATGCAGCTCTGGTAGGAATATCACATAATTAAATGGTATACTTCATAATACTTTACATCAGGAGCTATGCCAATTTTCCCCATTCTTTGATTATTTGATTAAGGTCTTGGTTTCTTTACTGAAAGATGCCATATTTTTCTTGTTAATAATGGTTTTATTGAATAAGGATTCTTTTCCCCAGTGTATGTTTTTGTCTGCTTTGTCAAAGATTAGGTGGCTATATGAGGATGGTTTTATATCTGGGTTCTCAGTTCTGTTCCACTGGTCAATGGCTCTGTTTTTGTGCCAGTACCATGCTGATTTTAATATTACAGCTTTGTAATAGAGTTTGAAGTCTGGTAGATTGATGCCT
>RJWJ010026775.1:0-22748 GCA_004363605.1 Indri indri | reverse complement strand
GATATGCCGAATTCCTGAGCTTTGCCAAGAATCTCCAAAGGTGCTGTCAGCTCAGGCTGCCATAACAAAATACCACAGGCTGGGAGGCTTAAACAACAGAAATTTATTTCTCGCAGTTCTGGAGGCTGGAAGTCCAAGATCAAGATGACAGCAGATTTGATGTCTGGTAAGGCCTCTCTTCCTGGCTTGCAGACAGCCACCTTCTCTCTGTGTCCTCACATGTCCTCACATGGCTTTTTCTTTGTGCCTGTGTGAAGAGTGAATGAGATCTTGAGTATTTCTTCCTCTTTTTATAAAGACAAGAATACTACTGGATTAAGGCCTAAGACCCCACCCTTATGATATTATTTAACCTTAATTATCCCTATTTCCACATACGGTCAAATTGGAGGGTAGGGCTTCAACATAAGAATTTTGGAGGGACATAGTTCATTACATAACAGGTATCAATTATGTTTTTGTCGGTGTTCTTGTTAGTGTTGCATAGCTTTTGAGTGGTCAATCCCTCATCCTATTTTTCCCATAGGGTTGAAAAGATATTTTAAATTGTCCAATGTTGATAAATACATGGGGAAATGGTCACTTTCTCTTACATACCTGGTGATATACAATAAAATTGGCACAACCCTTACAGATGGAAACTTAGTAATATATACCCAAAGCATAAAAATTTGGCCTGTTCCTTAACTCAGTCATTCCATTGCTAGTCATAACATTAAAATTTGGAAAAATTAGAAGTACTCTAAATAAGCAGTCCCCAACCTTTTTGGCACCAGAGACCAGTTTCATGGAGGACAATTTTTCCACGGGATCAGTGTCGGGGATGGTTTCGGGATGATTCAAGTGCATTACATTTATTGTGCAGTTGAACCTCTCTGCTGATGATAATCTGTATTTGCAGCCACTCCCCAGTGCCAGCACCACTGCCCCAGCTCCACCCCCAATCGTCAGGCAGCAGACTCTCACAAGGAGCTTGTAACCTAGATCCCTCACGGGCACAGTTTACAGTAGGGTTCATGTTCATGTGAGAATGTAATGCTGAGGCTGATCTGACAGGAGGCGGAGCGTAGGTGGTGATGAGTGATAGGGAGCTACTACAAATACAGATGAAGCTTCGCTGGCTTGCCCACTGCTCACCTCCTGCTGTGTGACCCAGTTCCTAACAGGCCACGACCTGGTACCAGTCTACAGCCCCGGGGTTGCAGACTGCAACTCTAAATGTTTAACAACAGGAGATGGTACATGACATGATAAGATTCTACAAAGACATTGATATAAAAATGTAGAATGTGGAACATGGAAATATATATTTCATACAATAAGTGAATGAAAATAAATAAGAAATTATAAAAAAGATAGCCCATATGACCCAATTTTTACTAAAATATTACCTTGTAAGTCATAGATAGAAGACACATTTTTGAAACTACCTCTGGGTAGTAAGATTAAGGCTGACATTTATTTTCTTCTTTGTGTTTACTTTTATTTTCCACAATGAAGAAGGATCACATTTGTAAAAAGAATGTATATACATATATGTGTGTGTATATAACTTGGTGTTTACACTGTGGGAGGAACAGAAGCTGTAAGGTAAAGTAGAATCTTTATCTAAAGTAATCATGTACATCTGTCACCCACTTCTTAGAATCCTCTGCCACATATGAATTCCCTGAAGAATCTTTTGCTTCTTTCAGATGAGAAAGCAGCAAAGGGATTACAAGGACAATAAAAATCTGTTTCTACAGAGTCTTTGTTAAACAACCAATCCACTCTGCCTTCCCTCACACTCCTTCCCACCCCCATCCCAAAAATCAAGGAAAGAAAGGAAGAACCAACAATGCAGCTCAACAGTAGCACTCTCCCAACAACATGTTCTGCTATTTTCCACAAGCTCAACAGCTTCTGAGGCCAAGGACTGTTCCGAGAGGTGATTTATAACATCAGCATCATTCTTGTCAAGTAAAGACAGCCTTTCCTTGGGAGACCCGAACAGTTCCTTCAGAGTGGTTCAGGTCTCTGAGGCAAATATGTATCCAGGCACTGTGGTGGAGAGTATTTGCCAGTGAGAATATCAACGCCCAGGTACACACGCAATATGTGTTTTGCTGCAAATGTTTTCCCAGTAAACAATAATGGAGCCATCAAAAGAAAGGAAGACTAATTTTAAATCAATTAAATTCAAACAGAAATGCTTCCTTTGGGTATAGTTGCCTTTTGGTAAGCACACTAATTTTGGAGACTTGTGTTATTTACCCACACATTGTTTTTGAAGTTGTGGCATTGAGAAGTTGAAGTCAGAGTGGTCTCTCCTAAAGTTCCTTCCCAGGCCATGATTATTGAGGATGAAATTATTATTTTGGGGGCCATGATTGTTCATCACTTGCTCTGGTAGATACACATACTCAGTCACTGTTGTATACTAAAGCATTTCTATGTAATGTTCATTGACATGAAAGGGGATGCCCAGGAAACCAGGAACACATCATTCTGTGGGTCCATCTTCCAGTTCACATTAGGACCACTAGACAGAAGGAAATGTATCCAGATCAGCTGCTGGCCGGGATATCAGTCTGGGCAGGAGAATGGACTCTGGACTCTGAGTACTGTCCAAAAGGAGGGATACTCAGCCTGATCTCATCAAAAATGTGCCTCTGACCCTGAGTTGCTTCAGTTTCTGGGGCCACATGGGAAGGGAGTGATAGCAGCGCCTGAGTCTCTGCCAAGCCAGCTCAATCAAAGGGAGGATCGTGGTCTCTAGCCAACAGAGGAGAAAAATACTGGGTCACTTCCAAGAAAAGAAAAATCTCCTAGAGATGACAATTATAGCCCAGCATCTTAAACGAATAGGTCAAAGTGGCACACGGATCCCTGCAAATGGCTGCTAACCTGCCAATGCATGCATCACTTAACACCCAGTGTCTTTGGTTTAGATTTGCTGTCATTGTGTTTGTTGTTGACTGGGGTGAGTTATTGGATTGAAAGCAATTTGGATATTGTCTCCCTCTATGGGGTTCTGCAGCTGAAAAGAGATTGATGAGAAGCAGGAGTTTGGGGTGAGTGATTCCAACATAGCCTTTCTCAGAGCAATACAAATGATGAGGCTGTTACTTGGGAAAACAACAGGCCACGAGAGTGATTTCATTGTCTCTGATGGGGAAGGCTGGACACAAACACTAAGTTCAGCTCCTGACATTGAGAATGACTGATGATAGGATGCCCAAGAGTCTTGTTTCCTCAAAAGGATTTCTCAACGTTTGCAGAGGCCATGTTTTTATACAGTCCAGGAAGCATCAAGACAACTTAGTGCTAGTGCTCAACCTTGGTAGATCACTTTACATTTTACCAAACACTTTAACACACATTGTCACAATTGGTCCTCAAATTTACACACCTCATGTGAGGCAAGTAGTCCTATTTTACTAATGAAGATATGAAGTTCAGAGAAGTTAATGACTTGCCTCAGTTTACCCAGCCAGGAATATTACTTCCAATACGCCACTATGCCTTCTTACAGAATGGAAGTCAGGACACTGGATGCCCGTTATTTGTTTCTAGCCAACTAGTTAATGAGCATGTGTTACATCTCAGTTTCCCCTTCTGTATACTGAGATTATTAATAATAATGTAACAAATTCTTATTTAAAAGTAAGGTTTATACCATATGTTCTCATTAATAAGTGGGAACTAAACTATGGGTACCCATGGTCATAATACGGTATAAAAGCATTGGAAAGAAGAGGGGAGGGTAGGAGGAGGACAAGGAATTAAAAACTTACCTATCAGGTACAATGTACACTATTCTGCTGAGGGACACACTAAAAGCCCTGACTTCAGCATTATACAATTCATCCCTGTAACAAAAACATTTATACAATCTTAATATTTTGAAATATATACATAAAAAAGTAAAGTTTACATGACTGAAACCTGACGGTGCTTTTTAAAGCCTATCAGGATAAATTAGAAGCCACAAGTAATGCTCTAACCTGTTCTGTAAGGCCCCACGTGAGTGCAACAAGAACAGCAACCACCAGCTGAAACATGACCCCTCCACACACACTCAATTTTCAACCAATCTTAATATAAGAAGCTCCAACTGTATTCTAAGGGAAATCTCATCTTAATCCTGGATTTATCCTTGTAAATATTTTTGTAAAACTTTGTAAAATTATTTACAAGTAACAGTACTAACTTGCATTTGTGGATTGCATTAGCAACAACCAAGTGCTTTTACGTACATGATTTAATTTGAGCCTCATGTCTTGGAGGTAGGTAGAGAGGAACATTCTTACTACCTACCCCTGGAGCCCCATTGGAAAGGAGAGCACATTAAGGCTAAGACAGATAAGTATGGTGCCTGGAAAACAAATTACATTTGGTGTTGGCATACCTGAGCACAACTAGCAGGCCTACTACTTGTTGGTGTAAAGGTCTTAGAGCGAGTTTCTGAACCTCCTTCAGCCTCCAGGGAAAAAATCAGTGAATTTATAAGAGGGGCCAGTTACTTACCAGCTGTCTCTCAGCCCTGCAACCACCCTCTTCCATTCTGCTGTGTGAACCTGGGACCGGAAACCTATAGCACATATTTCCCAGGCTCCCTCACCTCTAACTTGCTATTAGTCCTTGCAAGATCAAGAGTGGAGCAGGGGAGATTTCCTTCTTTCTTGCCCTGACAGCATCTCTGGAGGTGGCTGCCTCCCTTCTGTGGTTCTAGCTCCTTCTGTGGGCTTCTCTCCATGGTTCCAGCCCAGCAGCAAGTGATGCTCCTGGACTCTGGCAACTTGACTTCTTCCCTTTTGTTCTCCCATCCCTGGAAGTGAGATTGATTCCTGAAGTAACTAATTTCTGGGTAGAACCTCTTCTTTTTAATCACTCTCCCAGCACCTAATCCTTCCATTTGCACATATAGCCAAAACATATGTAGCCAATTTCTTGTTTTAAACTTCTTCTGTTTGGAATATATAGAGTGGGCCGATTTTTCTAAATGCACCAACCAATACACAGGAGAACCTAGCACAAGAACTGCCACATAGTTAGTGTGTAGATATCAAAACAATTAAAAATAAAAAGTCCTGCCACCTACCTTGTATGTTAAGCACCAAAATCATAATTCACTCTCCCATTGCCCTACCACTGGAGCTTTGTGTTAGGTGTGATAACTATATGAGAATCTTCAGTCACAAAACGCTTCCAAATATCAAGAAGTTTAAGATTTTTTTAATGATGCATGCACCAATTTAATGTAATTTCCAAAACAGGGATGATAAAAGTACTGACCTACCTCATAGAACTGGTTGGAACAACTAATTAGCTCTCATAAAAACACTTCAACCACCTAAAGTACCTCATAAAAGTTTATTATGAGTAGTAATACTAATAGTTAAACACATAATGATGGGCATCAAATGGGTATGCTCTACAAGCTGATGGTGTTTTAAATTCTCTTTACGATCTCACTGTTGTTTAGCCGTTCATATGTTGAAAGCTCTTCACAGCCGTAAATTAGTTAATCCCCATGACACTCACTCCTGAGAGACAGGTCAGTATTATTTTCTATTACTATGGCAACAAGTCCTATGTGAATGCCTAATGATAGAAGGTGGAGATGAGAAACAGGAAAGGTTAAGTGACTTGTTCAAGACCATACATCAGGTAGGGGGCAGGGCTGACTTCAAAATGCAGGAGTGCTGACCCCAAAGGGCACTTGAGTCCACCTGGTCAACATTGAGGGGACCACTGACATTTATTTGCTTAAAAATTCAGTGAAACGGAAAATATTAATATAGTCAACATCTGGTAACAAAATATGAACACTTATAATTTGCAGGTATATAATTAAGTCCATCGATGAGAGGCAGTAGAAGGTAGGATAGTGTGAATTCTGAAGACACACTGTGCAAATTCATACCCCAGCCTGCCTCTGTCACAAACTTGCTTTGCAAATTTGCGCAAGTTACTTCACTTCTCTGAACTTCAGTTCCAGATCCTAATAGTAGTAAAATGAAGCTAATAATAGGATCTACTTCATATGTTACTGTAAGGATTTAATGTAAAGCACTTAGAGCAGGGCTAGGTAGATAATAAGCATTCAATCTAAGTGGCAGCTATTATTAGATAGATAGATTCTTTCACAGAAGAAATTTTTTTTTTATTTCAGCATATTACGGGGGTACAGATGTTTAGGTTACGTATGTTGCCCTTGCCCCCCCTCATCCCCCAAGTCCGAGCCAGAAGAAATATTTATTGCTTTCCAAGAATGTATCAAATACAGAGATGCTTAAGACATAATCCCTGTCCTCAAAGAGCTTTCAGTATAATAGATTTATGAAACGTGCAACTTGCCAAACAATATAAGGGGGAAGGGTAATACGGGACTGTAAGTATGGAAGCAAGCCTACATGTTTTCGAAGCAAATGATGTGATTCCTCAATTTTTGGATAGGGTGAACTATCATGTTGTAGCATATGACAGCTACAATTTCATTTCTTTTTAAGGCTGAAGAGTATTCCATTGTTTCTGTGTGTGTGTGTGTGTGTGTGTGTGTGTGTGTGTGTGTGTGTGTGTATACTCCCACCCTCACCTGTTCTGGGTTTCTGTTTCCATTTAATTAATTTTATTTACTTTTCTGTAAAGAGAAAGAGCACAAGTACACAGTCACTAAAAGTTCCACATGTTAGAGAGTATCACAGGGGCTCAGAAAGAAGCAAGGTCATTTCCGGTGGAAGTGTTTAGGCAAGAGGTGGTGGCACTTGAATTTGGTCTTAAAAGATAAGTTTGATTTTCATTTAAAATGCCAAATGAAATTAGCATTTTTTTTTTTTTTCTTTAGACAGGGTCTCTCACTCTGTTGCCCTGGCTAGAGTGAGTGCCATGGCGTTAGCCTAGCTCACAGCAACCTCAAACTCCTGGGCTCAAGTGATCCTCTTGCCTCAGCCTCTCGAGTAGCTGGGACTACAAGTATGTGCCACCATGCCTGGCTAATTTTTTATATATATATATTTTTAGTTTTCCAGCTAATTTCTTTCTATTTTTGGTAGAGACGGGGTCTCACTCTTGCTCAGGCTGGTCTCGAGCTCCTGAGCTCAAATGATCCGCCCACCTCGGCCTCCCAGAGTGCTAGGATTACAGGCGTGAGCCACCGCGCCCAGCCAATTTGATTACTTTAGATACCTCACATAAGTGGAATCAAATAGTAGTTGTCTTTTTATAACTGGTTTATTTAACTTAACATAATGCCCTCAAGGTTCACCATGTTGTAGCATATGACAGAATTTCATTTCTTTTTAAGGCTGTAGAGTATTCCATTGTGTGTGTATGTGTACATATGTATATATATACATATGTGGGTGTGAGTATATGTATATATATGTATACATACACACAACACATTTTTTTATCCATTTATTCATTGATGGACATTTGGGTTGCTTTCACCTCTTGGCTATTGTAAATAGTGCTGCTATGCACATGGATGTCCAAATATGTCTTTGAGACCCTCCTTTCAATTCTTCTGAATATATACCTGGAATTGGGATTGCTGGGTGATAATGGTAGTTCTATATTCAATTTTTTGAGGAACCACCATACTGTTTTCCATAGCAATTTCACCACTTAACAATCCCAGCAATGCACAAGGGTTGCAATTTCTCCATATTCTCACCAACATTTGTTATTTTCTGTTTTTTTTTAGTTATTTTCTGTTTTTTTTTAATGGTAGCCACCCTAATGGGTGTGACTTAGGGCATTTTTTAAAAGGTCTATGTACAAAGATAACCTCTAAAGCAAAAATATAAATCATGCTAAATACTACAATAATTAAAAAATCTAAAATGAAAGGAAACAAATTATGTAGAAAAGACAACAAATGTAACATAAACATAAAATAATAACAAAATAATATGGCAGAGTTAAGACCGACACATCAGCTTTGTCAATAAATATGCACAGACAATTCACTTGCTAAAAGATTTTCTATTAATATTTGGCTCATAAACAAGACTCAACCATATGCTTTATACCAGAAACACACTTAATGCAAAGTAATTTAGAAAGACTAAAAGTAAAGGAATAGGCAAAGATTTTCCAGGCAAAGGAAACAATAAAAAAGCAGAGATTGCAATTCTGATATCACATCTATCCCTGGTGGGAAAGCAAACTATATTGTATCCATGTTAAATTCCTGATTTTGGTAATGGTACCATGGTTATGAAAGTGGATGTTCTTATTCTTAGGAAGTACATACCAGAGAACATTTAAGGTTGAAAGACTTACCCTCAAAGGGTTCAGGAAAGAAATAGAGTAAGACAGAATGATAGATAAATTGTGCAAAATGTAAACAATTGGTGAATCAAGGGTCTGTATGAGTTATTTGTACTTTTCTTGCAACTTTTCTGTGAGATTGAATTTTTATCAAAACAAAGTTTTAAAAAATAATAATGCCCAGATCTAACTTCCCAGAAATTCTAATTCTTTTAGCCTCAAAATGGATCCAAGACCTATGGTATTTATTAAAGCTCTTCAGGTGATTCTAACATGCAACAGGGTTGAGAGCCACTAGACTCATCCCTCCCTGGGACTTCATTACTGATTGGATGTGTGTGGTAACAGAAAGGGACAACCAGGAAGAGTGTGGCAGGCTAAAAAATGGCCCCCAAAGATATCCAGGTCCTTATCCCTAGAACCTGTGAATGTTACCCCATGGCAAAAGGGACCTCACAGAAATGATTAAGTTAAGGATTCTTGAGAAGGGAGATTATCCTGGAGTATCCAGGTAGACCCTAAATGTAATCGCAAGCCTCCTTATCAA
Organism: Indri indri; assembly: GCA_004363605.1. Classification (NCBI taxonomy): domain Eukaryota; kingdom Metazoa; phylum Chordata; class Mammalia; order Primates; family Indriidae; genus Indri; species Indri indri. The sequence continues at coordinate 13,942 of RJWJ010026775.1, read as the reverse complement.
AGGAACACAGAGGGAGATTCTGACCATGGACGAGGGAGTAGGAAGTATGACGATGGAAGCAAGAGGTTGGAATGATGTGACCATGAGCTAAGAGATGCCAGCAGCCCCCAGAAACTGGAAGAGGCAAGCTCTCTCCTGGATCCTCTAGAAGAAACCAGCTCTTGATTTTATCCCTTCATTTTAACCTGTAAGACTCATTTCTGACTTTTGGCCTCCAAAACAGAGAATAAATTTGCACTGTTTAAAGCCACTAACTTTAAGATAATTTGTTATGGCAGCAACAGAAAACTAATACAAAAATTAAATGTTTTAGAGGTAGAGTTAAAGGTAGTGTTCAAAAATGGACAGAAGTATGACTTTTCTCATTCAAGAGGGTAAGTTACATACCTTTTCATTTTCCAAACTCCAGAAAAGAACAGGAAAGGGGTGAATAGCTTGTCTTAGTCAGTTAGGCTGCTGCAACAAAGTACCATAGTGACTTCTAGACAACAGAAGTTTATATCTCACAGTTCTGGAGGCTGGAAGTCTGAGATCAGAGTGCCAGCATGATCAGGTCCTCAGATTGCAGGCTGCAGATTACTTACTTCCCATTGTATTTTTACATGGCAGAAAAACAGCCAGAGCACTCTCTGGGGTCTCTTTTATAAGGGCACTAATCCCATCCAAGAGGGCTCCACCCACCCCCCCGACCTACATACCTCCCAAAGGCTCCACCTCCTAATACCATCACCTTGGGGGTTAGGATTTCAACATATGAAATTTGGTGGAGACACAAACATTTAGTCTATTGCATTGATGGATGAGAAATTTCAACAAATTTCTGGAAGATAGAAAGTATAGGATCCTGCTGATAGATGAAACAGACACATGGAACCACAGTCCAAAACATCTGATTAGGAGGGTTGCAGAGAAGGTAGAATCCGATCAGCCCCTAGCAGCCCCTGCAAGGCTCCAAGCTTAGAGCAAGCATTTAAGACAGAGGGGAATGTTGAAATATTGAGCTTTCGGGAGGGTTCTTTGAATGTTTATGCACAAAACAGTTACAACAGGCAGCACAGCGTTTATCCCCAACGAAAATTCCAGAGGGCTTCTTTTTAAGGAAATTGAACAAACTATTGATTGGAAGAAGTCAAGGCTTTGTGTTGGATGTTTGCCCAGAAATATCTTCCTCATTCTGACCTGAGGAAGGGGCTCCCAGCCTGTTCACTCCAGAGCTAAGCCTGCCAGCAATGTACGCCCAACCTGTCTGTACACAGTGATTAAGCAGAAGACCTTCCTCCACAGGGCAGAGCAAATCTATATCAGCTACTTAATCCTTCACTTTTAAATATGAATGAGCAATATAAGTCCATTAAAACCGAGGGAGAAATGGCAACACAAACAACAATTAAAAGATGTTTGAGAAATTCGTGTCTCAATCGTGAAGCATCTATGACTTTAAGCAATTGTTAGCAAAGTAAGGGAAGAGAAACCTTTTGACCATGAAGCTACAACAATTATATCTTGAGTGGCCCAGAGGACATTTCGTTAGGCTCATAAAGAAGACGATGCAACCCTAACACAACTTGGCTTTGCAATGAACAATATTCTTGTAGTTACAATAATGTAAATGCTGATTTTGGTTTTCGAATTTATAACAAAAGATCATGAGAGTTAACTATGGTTTCAGGACAGAAGTCAATGTTAACCACCTTGACAATGCAAAAGTTAAGACAAGGCTGAGATGAAGTGGAGCGGTATAGGGGAGGAGTAGGAGGGGAGGGGAGGAGTGGTATAGAGCTATGCAATAAAGAGGATAAAATAAGAAATAGAGAGATATAAATATGGTGCCTAATATCACAACATTATCTAATAAAATAACTCAAAATAACAATGTAAAGATCACATACTGCAAGGGTGGAAAGGTGGGGTATCATACAAGTGAGTTAAGTCATCTTTCATGACTGAGAGTCAACACATATTGTCTAAAGTTTTTTTAAAAAATCACAAATGGAAGTACAGTATTTAGAGGCATGAATGTAATCATGAGAAGGCCAACCATAAAAGAGGTTGCCACTGGAGAGTAGAACTGGGATAGAGAAAGGAGGGTTGAAAGATTGTTGGTTTTTTATCATAATTTTTTTTACCACATGCATGTATTTCTTTAAGAAACATTAAGTTTTAAAAGTAACAAAACACTAGGGATGTAGTAGATCCTCAATTATTGGCAGTATAGTGTTATTTTCCAGATGATTGAGTATCTTACACAACCTTGGGACCATTAAGGACTGATCATGGTAATATACTATTATATTTGTAGACTCTATAGTTAACCAAGTATTCTTGTGTTAATAAAGAGGATATGGGCAGGGGAGAAGGAGATGGAAAGGAAAGGAAGATAATAGGGAAGTCAAGATAGAAAGCTGTTGAGAGGAACAGGTTGCTGAGGTCAGACTCAGAGAGGAACTGACAAGTCATCTAGCTGGAGATCTCCGACAGGAGGTAGAGCTTTGGAGAGTAGGCAGGGTATAGAGATATCCTTCGGGGCCTCATTCACATAGTCAGGAAACTCTTAAAGTGATGGCAGCCACAAGTGCCACTCTAGTCCCCATGGATCTCTCCCTGGATGGGCTTCCTCCTGGTGCTGTACAGCCCTGCCCTCGTTCTCACTCCACACACGAGCACCATCCGCCTCTATGAGCACCACCAATGTGCAAGGCCTTCCCATGTGCCACCTGCTTGAAGCCTCCCAGCAATCTCAGTCCTCACCCATCTCCCATTTGCTATACTTCATGGGGCTCAACATTTCCACACTTGACACCAGTCTCAGTGCCATATTCTTTACTAATTGTTTGGGTGTCCTAATCTCTTCTCCCCAAGGTTTGTGTCTTTCTTTTTAATTCTTCTGTCTTTCCTAGAGAACCAAGCATGGTATCAGACTTCAAATAAAGCAATTATACTTCCAGTTACAGCAAAAGATAACAGACGAAGTTTTCATTTTAACCAAAAGAAGTTTCTTTCCCTACCTTGGATCGAATTGTGAGGCAGAGGAACCTAACACACTTCGCTTGTCTGGTTTGTAAGATGGTCGTGACTGACATAACACCACACAATGCCAGCCACCTTTTATTGCCTGAGGCAGGCAGCCTCGAGCTATGAGGGTGGGGACCTAAGGAAGAACAGGCAAAGTATCATGGCTGCCTTTTGTTCCAGCAGGCACTACCCCTTCTCAAGAGCAGAATCCTCCAGGCAGCAGGTGTGAGTTCATAACCCACAGGGCAGAGTGGGGAAGGCCATACAACTTAGCTTCTGTTGCTAAGAGTACAGGGCTCCTGGGGAGGTACACATGCAGGACTCAGCTGTATCTAGAGAGGGGAGGACAGTTTGCTGCTGTCCACTGTCCTTGTTTCTACCATCACCCCACCCCATATTCTCCAAACAGATGTCACTGCCTGAAATATGAGTTCTTCCAATTATTTCAGTGTTTATGCCAAGGTCACTTTCTTTTACTCATTTTAGCAGACTTCTTTCAAGCTCAGGTCAAGATCTCTGCTCTCAAAGGCATCATGTCAATGTTTCTTCCCCTCGCTGCTCCTCACAACACGTGTTTATCAGGACAGCCCAGGCAGCTAACATGCTCAGACAAGCTGAAGAGAACACTCTACTGTGTGCAGGAGAATGGAGTTTTTGGCATGCCCTGTGGCCCTGAAAATAACAATGGTTCTTCAGAAGAAGCATAGGCTAAAAAAATAAAATAAAAATAAAATAACAATGGTTCTGCTATGAAGATATATTTACCTTCAGATATTTGTTCCCACAAGTGTACAGAAATACAGACTTGCACACACTCCTGACCTAACTGCCTTTTCTCCCCTGTTCATGAAAGAATTCACAGAGGCTGGGACACTCCTGGTGTCTCCAAGTGAGAACAAATCTATCACTCACTCTTCCTCTGACTTCTTTCAATTTGACAGTGAAGTCTGAATCAAAGGGAACATTTTCATGGTAATAAAGAAGAAACTAAGAGTCAAGTAGCAGTGAATGATTAAATCACATGTTTGGACCATTTTTTTCTGTGTTGCAATACTTTTCCCTAGAGTACCCTTGTAATTCTGCCACCGTACCATTTATTATTTACAAGTGCCTTATTTTCTTCTGAGATCAGGCTTTGTTTAAAAGCCCATTCAAGACTGGTTGTACTTCAGCTAAGGGTCAGCTGAAGCTTCCACGTAATCCACTATATGTCAGATGCCATTATGTTATAAGCCTCAAAACCAGCACATAAGGAAATGCATTCACCTAAATTCAAAGAAGCTGCAATATCTCTTAACGGAACTTTACTATCTACAAGGACATGTCAAAGAAAAAGAAACGCGGGTCTCACAGTTTACTGTGCTGTCTGGTGTACGTGGCACTTGTCTCTGGCACGAGAATATTTATGTATACTTTGCGGGAGTCTTGCTAATTGTAATTATGATTGCTTACTACAGTTTCCAAGGTAACAGTTGTCACTGCAATGCTTCACTGCCAACTCAATTTCCATTCTCCTGCTGATATAACAAATATTATGTGACATTTTAACTGAAAATATCTGTAAATGGGCGTCCGAGTGTGGTGTGTTTCTTTAAAAGGGAAGGAAAACAATTATTAGCTTTTCATTATTCATCTCAGCGGCACGTTTGATCGGTAATTACCTCAATTTATATTTAGGACGGAATGGACTGGGGTCCCACGAGGTCTTGGATTCGGAGTTTCCGGGTTCTGATCCTGTCTCTCCCGGTGAACCCCACGACCTTAGCTGAGTAGCCAGGAGCTTGTCCCGAAACTGAGCCTCAGCAAAGGAAGCCCCGCCCCTTCTTTTCCCAGGGTGCACTTCTCACTCATAAGGGGCGGGGCCCGAGGGAGAATACACGGCGCAGGTGCTCTCCGCTGTGGCAGCCTCTGTGTCTCTCCACCCCCACAAGGAGCAGAATCATGCAGTTAGCTGGTCAGAAATACCTCCTTAACGGGAGGTGTACGTGCAATTGATTCTGGTAATGAAGAAACCTCAGCCCCACAGTGCCTCCTTCAGTCAGAGATCCTGCAGGGATCCCACTTCCGGCCCACTCTGAGATCACTTCATGCCTTGGCAGGAGATGTACCTGTAGTATAGGTAATGCATATGCACACTGTATCTTTATTTAGTGTGAAGGTGCGCACAATGCCAAGAGCTCCGACCGCTTTGGGTAGGGCACGGTGCCAGAGCCACAGCTCCTTGCTAACTTTTGTCCTGTGTCTAGTTTCTCCATTGGAATTTCTCAACCCTGCCTCCTTACAGGCTGAATTCCTAACCGACCCCACCTGGCTTTGACCTGGCTTCTGGATCCTACTAGCTGGGATTACCCATCCAGGATGCAGAGCTGCTGCCCATCTCTGGCAATTGTGTATGTTCTGACTCCTGGCCCCACCCAAGATGCTCCTATGGTCACCTGCCCCTCTCGAACTGTACCCTCTTCCTGTTCAATTCTCTTTGCTTTGTTTCACCGTGGCATATCCTACAGGTTAGAAACCCTGCCTCTCACCTTTTCTGTACCCTCCTATAGGATATGGTAAGCATTTAATAAGTAATTGATCAATTAAATGTTAATAAGCATTCAATATGCATGTATGAAACAGTTCACAGGAAAAACTGAGTTTGAGTATCTTCAAACCTCCAAATACTTCCCTTGTACCTCCATAATATCACGTGTTAAAATAGTGCTTAAAGCAGTGATTCACAACCATGGGAGAACAGGAAATCTCCTGTGGAGTTCATTAAAAATACAGAGCATAAAAATCCTGAACTGGTTCTGTGGACATATTAAAAAATTATTGTTAGTTTTATTAGGTGTGATGCTATCAGTATGCTTATGTTTTTTAAAAGATCCCTTTATCAAAGCATGCTGAAATATTTGTTTAAAAAATTATTTCTAGGTTTGCTTTTAAATAATCCCAGGAGGTAAAGAGAGTGAGAGATAGTACTGGTGAAACAAGCTTGGATGAGTTGCTGATTGTTAAAACTGGGTGATGGGACAGTTTTATGTTTAAAATTTCCCATGATAAAAAATGTTTTCTAGACGTAATATCATATCATCAGCAAATAGTGAGAGTTTGGTGTCTTCTGTTCCCATTTGTATGCCTTTAATTCCACTCTCTTGCCTGATTGCTGTGGCCAGGACTTCCAGCACTATGTTGAATATAAGTGGAGATAGTGGACAACCTTGTCTGGTTCCAGTTCTAAGTGGGAATGCTTTCAATTTTTCCCCATTCAGTATGATGTTGGCTGTGGGTTTGTCATATATGGCTTGTATCATTTTTAGGTAAGCCCCATCTATGCCTATTTTGTTAAGTGTTCTTATTATAAAAGGTTGTTGAATTTTGTCAAATGCTTTTCCTGTGTCTATTGAGAGAATCATATGGTTTTTGTTTTTGCTTCTGTTTATGTGGTGAATTACATTTATAGATTTGCATATGTTGAACCATCCCTGCATCTCTGGGATGAAGCCCACTTGGTCGTGGTGGATTATTTTCTTTTTTTTTTATTATTATTATTTTTATTTATTTATTTATTTATTTATATTTATTTCAGCATATTATGGGGGTACAGATGTGTAGGTTACGTATGTTGCCCTTGCCCCCCCCCCAAATCTGAATTTCAAGTGTGTCTATCCGTCGGATGGTGCGCATTACACTCTGTGTATGCATATACCTGTCCCCTCCTCCCCCTCCCCCCTGCCCGACATCCAATAGATGTTATTCTTATATGTGAACTTATGTGTTGATCAGTTAATACCAATTTGATGGTGAGTACATGTGGTGCTTGTTTTTCCATTCTTGGGATACTTCACTTAGTAGAATGCATTCCAGCTCTATCCAGGAGTATACAAGAGGTGCTATATCACCATTGTTTCTTAAAGCTGAATAGTACTCCATGGTATACATACACCACATTTTAGGATTATTTTCTTAATAAGCACCTGGATTCAGTTAGCTAGAATTTTGTTGAGAATTTTTGCATCTATATTCATAAGGGATATTGGTCTGTAGTTTTCCTTTTTTGTTGCATCTTTTCCTGGTTTTGGTATCAGGGTTATGTTGGCTTCATAAAATGTGTTGGGGAGGAATCCATCCTTCTCAATGTTGTGGAATAATTTCTGCAGGATAGGCATCAGTTCTTCTTGGTAGGTGTGGTAAAATTCGGTTGTGAAACCATCTGGTCCAGGACTTTTCTTTTTTGGAATGTTTTTTATTGCTGTTTCAATTTCAGTCCTTGATATTGGTCTATTCAAGAATTCTATTTCTTCCTGGTTGAGCCTAGGAAGGCTGTGTGTTTCCAAAAATTTATCCATTTCCTCCACATTTTCCAGTTTGCGTGCATAAAGGTTTTTGTAATATTTATAAATTATATCTTGAATCTCCACGGCATCAGTTGTAACTTCTCCTTTTTTGTTCCTGATGGAGCTTATTAGAGATTTTTCTTTTCTGTTTTTCGTAAGTTTAGCCAAGGGCATGTCAATTGTGGTATATGTATACCATGGAGTACTATTCAGCTTTAAGAAACAACGGTGATATAGCACCTCTTGTATTCTCCTGGAAAGCGCTGGAACACATTCTACTAAGTGAGGTATCCCAGGAATGGAAAAACAAGCACCACATGTACTCACCATCAAATTGGTATTAGTTGATCAACACTTAAGTGCATATATAAGAATAACATTTATTGGGCAGGGGGAGGGGGCAGGAGGAGAAGGGCATATGCACAAACAATGCGTGCGATGTGCACCTCCCAGGGAATGGACGCACTTGAAGCTTGGACTTGGGGGTAGGGGGGCAAGGGTAACATACATAACCTAAACATCTGTACCCTCATAATATGCTGAAATAAAAAAAATGTTTTAAATACATAAAGTAAATATAGCAAAATAGTAATTATTGTTAAATCTAGGTAAAACTTTGTAATCTCTCAAAGATGAGAAACTATTCTATACTTTAATGCATATTTGAAAATTATAAACAATAGATGGTATTTTAAAAATTTTACAAAAAATACAGATTTCCCAACTCCTAACCTCTGTTGTCTTTTCTGGACCCAAATCTCAACAGGTATAGGCAGGTATATTTTTAAAGCATTGAGAGTTAGGTATGTCTACTAGATCTTTATTAATGTAATTTTAATTACTGTTATTACTTAAAACTGATACATCTATATTTGTTGTAAAATATTTTATAATTTTAATATTTCATTAACTTGGACAAGCTTTACCCCACCCTCATCCATACCCTGTTAATACAAATTTAAAAGGATTTACGTATTACATGGTTTTTCTCTCTTGGAATGATATTTCACAATCTACTTAAGAAATAATGCTACCATCTTGATTTTTTCAATAATATTAAATGAAAAGTTAATAGAAATACACAGAGGTGATGGACTTCAGGAAAGAATACTTTCTGAATACATTGGTAGAATGATTTTATAATATATTGTTCTAAATATAAATATTTTCCTGTATCAGGAAGAGAAATAGTAATTATACATATAATCTTAATATACTTGTATTAGTTTCCTATTGCTGCTATAAAAAATTACCACAATTTAGTGGCTTAAACAATGCAAATTTATTATCTTACAGTTCTGGAGGTCAGAAGTCTGAAATAGATCTTACAAGGCTAAAATCAAGGTGTCAGCAAAACTTCTTTCCTTCTAGAATCTCTCCTTCTACAGCATTTAGATGCTGTCCACATTCCTTGGTTCATGGCCACATCACTCTGACTTCTGCTTCCATTGTTACATCTCCTTCTCTTACTCTGGCCTCCTGCCTCCCATATGAAGATCCTTGTGATTACATTGTGCTCACCCTGATAATCCAGGATAACCTCCCCAGCTCAAGATCCTTAACTTAATCACATCCACAAAGTTATTTTTGCCATGTAAGATAACATATTCATTCACAGGTTCCTAGAGAGATTAGAACATGGACATCTTTGGGGGGGGGGCTATTGTTTTATCTACTACAATATTATTTTGCCCTTCTGAATTCAGTGTATTAGCTATTGCTGCAATAATGTTGTGTAACAAACTACTCCAAAACTCAGTGGCTTATGGCAGGAAGCATGTATTTTTCTCATTTGTGGATCACAGGTCAGCTGGGGTGGCTCTGATTCAGGCTGAGAGTTGAGTGGCTTGGCTCCAGTGTTAAGTTGGGTTTATGTCTGCTCCACATGTTTTCATTTGAGGTCCAGGTTAAGGAGGTGGTGAATATCTAGGACATGTTTTTTTCTGTACAATCACAAGTATGCAAAAGGACAAGCCAGGTCTCATGTGCACGTTTAAAGCCTCTGCTTGTATCCACTCAAATTCCATTGACCAAATCACCTGGCCAAACCAAAAGTCAGTGAAGCAAGGAAGTATACTTCATCCCACGGGAAAGAAGGAAGAAAGTGAATATTTGATGAACAGGAATTCAATTTCCTGTCCATTAGGTGTAATACTAGCCAGCTTGAAACTGCTCAATGATTATATACCTTCCAAATGTCTTGAGCTTTGACAAATCACTGAAATAAGTTTGTAATCTCTCATTGTGACTTCTTTAAAGGCAGCATACATTGGAATGTCTCCAGAAATCTCACGGAGGACATGGATAAAAACCAGGAAGTAGGCAAGAAAGCTCCTAAGCATCACCAAAATAGATAAACTAGGTATGTAGACAACTCTCAAAAAAACCTCTTTAGACCTACATCTACAAACTATTTATTCTTACTTTACACACAATTCTAACAATGTTGATTGTTTCCTATCTAAGTTCACAATAAAAGAATGCATGTACACACGTACAAAACTAACAGATACCACAAGGAAAACATAAAATAAAGAAACTCAATCTATAAAAAGCACAAAAGAATGCAATTATTTGATGTAGGAGTGAATAAACAGTCCTATGTAGCTTAATAAATCTTAAAATTCTCACTAATTATGTAAGAGTTTAAGAATAATTGAGCTAGACAGTGAGATGCAGGGAGCAAGGATCTTGCCTATCTTGTTTACCACTGTTTTCCCATGGTCTAGGACAGTGCTTTGTACAAAGTATGCATTCACTAAATATTTGTGGAATTAATGTCCATAATGTTGAAAAAAAAATTCTGTTTATTATATTCTATTTAGGATGACAGAGAAGGACTCAGTATCCAATTATCTGAACCAACATGAGCTATGCTCAGAATGGGGGAGTCAGGGAAGTATTTATAAAAAGGCTACAGAGATGTCTCATGAAACCCAAAGGCAGAAGAGCAGGTGGGGAGCCAGAGAGCATTCTCTGTCCATGTCTTTTCTCTGTTTCACTATGCTCACCTACCTGATTCTCTCCAAAGATGAGCTTTCCCTCTCCCCAGGTAACAGGGAGGTTGAAAGATATAAACCCCATCTCTGGAAGTTTTATAGTTCAGGACTAGACATATGTGGAGACTGGCTAACTCTGTCCATGTTTCCCTCAAATACCCAGGAGAGAGAATTTTCTCTACTCTTGTTCCAATCAACGAGTCAAAAGGAAGCAAAATAAACACGGCTACCAAGAGCCTGTGGTAGGCAGACTCTAAGATGGCTCCTGCCTTCTAGTTTTTATACCTTTGTGTGTCCCCCTTCCCTTGAGTATGGGCTGGACTTATGGACTCCTTTCTAATGAATAAAATAGAAACAAGTGATGAGGTGTTACTCTTAAACTTAGATTATAAAAATACTGTGGTGTTCATCTGAGACATTTGCATTCCCTTGAATCACTTGTTCTGGGGTTACCCTGCACCTTGTCATGAAATAGCCCTGTAAAAAGGCCCATGTCACAAGGGATCAAGGCTTGCCAACAACCACGTCGTAAGTGAGCTTGGCAGTGGATCTCCACCCTCCACATACAAACCCCAGCTGAGCCTTCAGATGAGACCACATCCCCAGCCAACAACTCAACCACCACTATATGAGAGACCTTGAGCCAGTGGCATCCAGCTAAGCCAAGCCGGATTCCTGACTCAGAAAAACTAAGACATAATAAATTTGTTATTTCAAGCCTTGAATGTTTGGAATAATTTGTTACACAAAGTAAATTTTCTCAAAGAAAGGCAAATTATTTGTGAGCTAGGTGGATATTCTAAAATATGTCTACTAAAATTAAGACATTTTCAAATAATTTCTACCCCAAATGATTAAAATAAGTAATTTTCACACTTAAAAAGTTAATCCCGGGAGGACCCAAGATGGCAGATGAGAAGAGCCACCAGTCAGAGTGTCTCTGCATAAAAGACAAATTTTAGAAGAAAGAAAAAAATAAACTAGCAGAGAAACATAGATCGGATGAGGGTCGGAAGGAAGGGTGTCTGAAACTACAGGAAACTCCACAGGAAGACGTTGCGGAGGAGAACTGGAAGGAGAAAGGTCCCCGAGAGGCTTGGAGACCAGTGACAAGGGTAGGTGGAGCAGTTAACTTTCCCCACCCTTGCATCTCGGACTGCTGGTGGGCTCCTGAGCGGTTGGAGAGACCTGCCGACACCAGCCCAGAGACGGCTGCCACCAGTGAGCAGTGGCCTCTTGCGGACATGGCGCCAGGTTCCCAGCCCCCTCGGGGCACCTCCCTGGGCGCAGATCCGAGCCTATCGGCAGACACCATATTGCTCCATTCTCTCCTTCCCCTTTCCTACCCATGGGTGCCCAAAGAGACAATTTAGCCATCACACAGAGGCATCTCCAAGGAATGGGACCTTTCCTTTTGGGAAAGGTCTGCCCCTCAGCAGACTGAGGGGCACTCAGACTGCGAGCTCCCTACCTGGCAGCCCTCCCAGGTGCTGCTTGCCTGGGAACTCCAGGAGAACGGGGCAAATCCCGAGGTGGAGTGAAATAGATCCAGCTTGGGCACCCTGTAGGTGTTTCAAGACCAGCACCCCTCCCCCTGGCAGGGTCAGGGATTGATCTCCAGGGCCTAGGGGACAGGCCTGCAGACCAGACCCTGTACACCCAGGTCATGATCGCACTGCCCTGGAGCACGGAAGGGAGATCTGTGAAAGAGCCTACTGAGGAGTGTGTGCCTTCAGGGGCAAATCAGCATGCCTGAGCAGCAGCCCTCCTCCCAAAAGAGGGCTGTGCACCCAGCTCAGGCTGTGATCTGGGTAGGGAACCTCCCGGCCCACATCACGGCCAGGGGAGAGCCATCAACCTGAAGTGCCGCTTGCTGGCAGAGGCCTGGGAGAGGCCATGGAGAAGGGGAGAGTGGAGGGGAGCGAAATCTGCTCCAGACTGTGGGTCTTGGACAGCCCCACCCCCCCAAGCCCAGACTTTCAGCTGAGTAGAGCCATTTCAGCCCCTCCCAGCAGCTTTGCACAGAAACAAAAAGCAGACCTTTGACCCTGGCTAACAGCAGTTGTGGAGCTGGAGGGTAGGTTTACCCAACCCAGCCCCACCAAGACTCACTCCCGGTCCTGCCCCCACTGAGGTGGAGAACAAGGTAACACCTGGAAGTCCCAGGGCTCCACCCATCACCTGAGGCACAAGACGGCCTCTCTAGAGGAACAAGAGCTAGCTACAGGACCCAAAAACAGCACACTCCTCCCTGCAAGTGCCACCTACTGACAGGGAGGTCATCCTGCACATGCTTTTACTGCATCTACTGATTCATCATAAAGGGTGTGGTCGAATCTCACCCACAAATACCACCTACTGGCTCAGAGACTAAACAGGGCAGGTCATTATCCAAATGAAAACCTAAAGGCAAGAAGGAGCAACTGATCCAGATGGGAAGGAACCAGCGAAAGAACTCTGGAAGTATGAAGACACAAACGGAAAGCACACCCCCAAAGAGGAACAACAGCTCCCCAGCAATGGGCATTAACCAAACTCAGAACACTAAAATGACAGAAGAAGAATTTCAAGCATAGATTGTAAGAAAACTGAATGATATTCAAGAAAAAATGGATAACCAATGCAAAGAAACCACAAAAAAAAAAAAATCCAGGACTTGGAAGAAAAATTCACTAAAGAAATTGAAATATTAAAGAAAAATCAAACCGATCTCCTGGAAATGAAGGACTTATTCAAAGAACTACAAAACACCATGGAAAGCCTCAAGAACAGGGTAGATCAAACAGAAGAAAGAATCTCAGAGATTGAAGACAACTCCTTCCAATTAAATAAGTCAGTCATAGAGATCGAGCAGAAAATTAAGAGAAAAGAAATAAGCCTACAAGAAATGTGGGATTATGTGAAAAAAAAGAACCTGAGGGTGATAGGGGTTCCGGAAGGTGAAGAAGAAAACACTCAAGGGCTGGATAAGCTATTTGAAGAATTAATAGAGGAGAATTTCCCAGGCCTTGCTAAAAATCTAGATATACAGGTACAAGAAGCTCAACGGACCCCAGGGAGATTCAATGCAAATAGGAAGACACCACGTCACGCAGTCATCAGATTGACCAAAATATCCACTAAAGAGGCCCTTCTACGAGCTGTAAGGCAGAAGAAACAAGTAACATACAAAGGAAAGCCCATCAGAATAACACCAGATTTCTCAACTGAAACCCTGCAAGCAAGAAGAGACTGGGGCCCCATTCTCACTCTTTTGAAACAGAATAATTCCCAGCCTAGAATCTTGTACCCTCCTAAACTAAGTTTCATATATGAAGGAGAAATAAAGACATTCTCAGATAAGCAAAGACTGAGGGAATTCACCAAGACAAGACCGGCTCTCCAAGAAATTACACAAGGACCAGCACAATAAACACTCTCGAATGTGAAACCACTCAAAAGTTAAAGATTCCACAATGGCTCAAGAGAGAAAACAAAGCAACAAAATGCAACCCAACAGAATGAACAGTAATTCACCCCACTTATCGGTTCTCTCAATAAATGTGAATGGTTTGAACTCCCCTCTCAAGAGACATAGGCTGGCCAAATGGATAAAAAAAAAAAAAAAAA
>RJWJ010026774.1:0-22724 GCA_004363605.1 Indri indri | reverse complement strand
TAAATTGGACTTATATTTATTTTTAATGGCTTGCTTAGCTGAAAATGTATGTTAATTTTGCAACTAATCATCATAATCATTTAGCATCACAAAGTGAAATGCAAATGGCTACCTGGACACATAAACCTATGTTCCTGACCATACTCGTTCTATCAGGATTGGTGAGAAAATGGAGCTGAACTTGAGATTATGTATTCACTCTCCCTGGGGGCTGGTAGGCATCTTTCAGCTCAGTCTCCTTTTGTTTCCACTCTGCCTGTGACAGCATCTATAATGTTGTGGTGCAACTGTATTGTTGCATCTGCCTTCCTAACTAAAGGGAAAGGCGGGAACAAGGACTTAGTCTTCTTGGCTTCTCAAAGCTTCATTCAGAGCTTGGCATTTAGTAGGTACTCAATAAATGTTGGATAAATGAATGAAAAATAGTGAGAAAGGTAACACAGTGGCCATTTGGCTATTAAGACTAGGAAAATAGCATCACTGATGCATCATAAATTCAGTAGTTTGAGTGGTGAATGACCATCACCTATAAATTCAAAGACATGTCAGCTAAGTTTGCTGTTCAAAATCTAGTCATTTGGTCACTACACACTAGGCAGCCTTTATTATAGACTGAATTTTTAGGCTCTCTCAAAATTCATACGTTGAGAATTTAATCCCCAATGTGATGATATTAGGAGGTAGGACATCTGGGAGGTGATTAGGTCATGAGGGCAGAGCCCCCATGAACGGGATTAGTGCCCTTATAAAAGAAACCCCAGAGATTTCCTTTGCCCCTTGTGTCATATGAGAATGCAGTAAGGAGATGGCCATGTATGAGCCAGGAAGTGGGCCCTCACCAGACACCAAATCTGTCTGCTGGCAACTTGATCTTAGACATCCCAGTCTCCAAAACGATGAGAAATAAATTTCTATTGTTTATAGGCCACCTGGTCTGTGGTATTCTGGTATAGCAGCCCAAATGGACTAAGACACTCTGTGTACACAAGGATGGATAATTAACAGTCCTTGCTCTCAGAGCACTCAGTCACCAGGAGGAGAAAGACTTGTAAAAAGATACATAACAAACCACCAGGTGTTCAGTGGTAACAGAAGGGCGTACAAAGTGCACTGGGGCACAGCTCTGGGAACAGCTAATTGCCTCCAGCATTTTCAAAAGCCATGACATTGAGAAGCTGACTTTCAAGCTGTAAATATAAGGGTGCTAACAAGTTTGGCACAAAGATAAGGGAGTTTCTCACCAAACAACACCTCACTTCTTTTATACAGAGTTTGATTAAAGAAATTGCTATCTATTTTGGAATATGGCCTAGAAAGTTTCATAGGTGCAATGAATTATATAATACCTCTTTGTCTCATCTTGTCCTTCTTTCAATAAAGCAGTCATGATAAATGACCTTCCTTTGAGGAACAACAAATCATCAAAGATTTAAGGTGATATAAAAACTCAGTAATCCAAAGTGATGAATGGAGATAGATCACCAGGAGCAACCGCCCTAGTAAAAGGATTTCCACGGGTCAA
The DNA here is from genome assembly GCA_004363605.1 of Indri indri. NCBI lineage: Eukaryota > Metazoa > Chordata > Mammalia > Primates > Indriidae > Indri > Indri indri. Next base: position 21,202 of record RJWJ010026774.1, on the reverse strand, counting down.
TTAATATTTGGAAATAGTGATGTTAAGAAGTACATGTACCACTTATTAGATGAGTTTTTTTGTCATCTCCTAGTCCTGGGTAGGAATGATGCAATGAAGGCAGAGAATAAATATACTCATGCTTTAGCTAACTAAGGACACACCCCAACAAAACCTGAAAAATATCACTGTGGCAAAGAAGATGTCTTTAAAACCAACAAACCTACCCTTAACTTATGGAATCATATATAATGACACATTTGGAAACCTAAAGTGATTTCAAAAACAAATCAGAAAACAGTTCCTGCTTTGAATAGATAGTCCCTGCATATAGAAGCCTGGATATTGATTTCCTGGACTATAGATCACCCTGACACACTAAAAAACTTTATTTATTGTCCTGCAGTCTAAAAAAAAAGAGTTTGCAAACCCTAATTAAAGTTTAAATTAAAGCAATCATCAGATAAAAGTGACCCACAGTCTAAGGGATTAAAATGAATTATGCTGTGATGGTATCTGAAAGTAAGAAAATAGAAGATCAGGATGGTTCTTAAAAAAAAAAAAATCCTGCAAATATATGGAATGACAAACTGTCATGTTCCAAGGACTATGCTGTGAAAAAAATGAATGAAAACTTAAAATAAATCCTCTCTGTGTTAATTTAGGTTTTCAATAGACAACCAATGCTGCTTAGCTGAATTCCATCAGCTGTAGAATATGATAAGGATAACTAAAGAAAGGGAAATAATTATTTTGTGGAATTTTAAAAACAGGAATCATATGATGCTCTGGAGTTTTAAATAAGGTATGTTTGAAATAGAATTTGCTGTATAACTGCATAAAATATTAGAGGAAAATGTCAAAAGTACTAACCTTGTCCCTAAACTTAGGATCTCAGCTGCTTTCTGGCAACACTCTCCACACAGTTACGTCTGTCTCCAAGTCCCAGCAACTGCTCCCTCTCATCACTGTGCCAAGCTTCTATGCCCCTTTATGAAATTTTCCTCAAATTATCCTAATTTGAGCATGCTAGCTGTTTTCTACTGAGATCCGGAAATGGGATTCTGGGATTGGATTGCTCATGCATTTGAGAAACACAGGCAGAGCCTCCTTGCCAGGAGGAAACGGAAGACAAATAATCCAGGGCAAATGGTGACATCAGTTACTCAAGTTGTCACCAGCAGTGGCAGGAGATGAAGTGCCGGTGGAAGGGAAGGTGCTGGGAGGTCAGCAGCCGAGACACTTAATTGCTATGGTGATGAGTCTCTTGGTTTCTCCACACAGCCCCAGGAGGTATACAAAAAGGAAAATGAGAAATTGAAATCTTTGAATGTACAATTGAGAGTATGCATAGGAAAAAAATCAAAACAACTCATCTGCTGCAGTCACAGCAATCTCTCTTCTTCCAGAGTCGCAGGGCAGATAGAGCCCAGCCCAGAGCCTGACTAAAGGTTGCAGAGCCACAGCACCAATTATATGATCAGCTCTATCAGGTGTCTGATATCAAGGTAAGACGCTGGTGGAAAGGGGGTGTGACCACGATAAATGGGATGGGATCATTTGGACAGACACAGACAAAGCTGAAAACTTTGAACCTACAAAACCCTGCTGCCCATGGGAACAGATATTTCCTCCCTAAGAAAAACAGCCTTTCCCTGCATAATAACCTGTTGGTCATTCCCTCGGGACTCAGACCTGTCACCTCTCATTGCTTCTAGATCTATGCCTTAGTTAGGTTACAACACAGCTTAGAGAGAGAAATATGAGACAGCCTATGTCTCTTACATAAAAAATCTTACATAAGATTTACAGAACCTCACCAATCCGTATTGGCAGGAGTCAAGAGAGCATGTCTGAGTTTCTAAGGGCACTGGGCCAAGGAGGACAAAATATAAGGCTTGATCTGCTTGAATTCATCCATGAGATGCACTCACCTAGGATTTAGGATTTAATGTTTTAGCTTGAGCACCAGGGAGTGGCATCAGTAATCTTCCTAATTGGCCAAAGCCAGGACTCAAAGGTGGCCTAACTCATGCAGAAGAATGAAACAGGGCCCCTATCTCTCAGCACTCACGAAAATTAATTCAAGATGCATAAAAGACTTAAATGTAAGGCATGAAACCATAAGAATTCTAGAAGAAAATGTAGGAAAAACTCTTCTAGATATTTGCCTAGGCAAATAATTTATGACTAGGACCCCAAAGGTAATTACAACAACAACAAAAATAAGTAAGAAGCAAAGCTAAGGAAACAATCCATAGAGCAAATAGACAACCCATAGAATGGGAGAAAATATTCGCAAACTGTATATCTGATAAAGGGCTAATATCCAGAATTTACAAAGATCTCAAACAAATCAGCAAGAGAAAAACTAACAACCCCATTAAAAAGTGGGCAAAAGACATGAACAGAAGCTTTCAAAAGAGTATAGACAAATGGCCAAAAAATGCATGAAAAAATGTTCAATGTCACTAATCATCAGGGAATGCAAATTAAAATCACAATGTGATATCACCTTATTCCTGTTAGAACGGCTTTTATGAAAAAGTTCAAAAATAACAGATGCTGGCATGGATACAGAGAAAAAGGAATGCTTATACACTGTTGGTGGGACTGCATATTAGTGAAACCTATATGGAAAACAGTATGAAGATTTCTCAAAGAACGAAAAGTAGACCTACCATTCAAACCAGCAATCCCACTACTGGGTATCTACCCAGAGGAAAAGAAGCTGTTTTATAAAAAAGACACCTGCACTCGAATGTTTATTGCAGCACAATTCATAATTCCAAAGATGTGGAATCAACCTAGTGTCCATCAATTCCTGAGTGGATTAACAAAATGTGGTATATGTATACCATGGAGTACTACTCAGCCATAATAAAGGATGAATTAATGCCTTTTGCAGCAATTTGGATGGAACTATAGACAATTATCCTAAGTGAAGTATCTCAAGAATGGAAAAACAAACACCACATGTACTCTCTACTAAATTGGAACTAACTGAGGAGCATACTACGCAGAGGGAAGTGAAACTCAGTGGAAATCAAGCAAGGGGGCAGGGGAGGAGGGGATGGCCAAAAACTTACCTAACGGGTACAATGAACACTGTTCAGGTGATGGGCACATTTATAGCCGTGACTCAAGCATACCAAAAGCTATCCATGTAACAAAAACATTTGTACTACCTTAATATTTTGAAATAATAATAAAAAAGGTGGTCTAAGTTTATGGGGTCAAATTGAACCTCCCCAGCATCCTGTAGAACAGAGGTTGCCAAACTGTGGTCCAATCTGGGCCTTCTATGGGCCTAATCTGGCCTGCTATCCATTTTTATATGGCCTAAAAACCAAGAATGGTTTTCACAATTTTAAAATGCTAAATAAACAAACAAACAAAATTATTGGCCTTTGGCAAGAATACTTGCTGAGTTTTGCCTCTTGGCTCACAAAGACTAAAGTACTTATTATGTGGCCTGAGCGTGGCCCTGAGCTGACCCCTGCTGTAGAGGAAGGAGTCCAGAGGCTCAGAGAGGCGGGTGCTGAAGTGGATCCACAATGAGCAATAGCCGCTCCCTAAACACAACCCTCACACTGCACCAAGATTGGGGGAAGGAGGGGCATTCTTAAAAAGCTTGTGGTAGCTGTCTTCTGTGTGGGGGCTGTTCCTTGCAGCCTGGAAATGGGGGAGTGGCTGTTTGACATGGAATCAGAGTCTTCAGTATCAATGCAGATCATCCAAGAGCGGGAGAGACCAAGTGGTTTGTAGCCGTTAACTGTCAGCAATGACACGGATGCAACGAACCACAGGGATGAACGGTAACCAGAGTCTTGATCCACAGGGATCTGTGCTGATGACTAAATGATGTTGGGATTCCAAGAAATAAAATAGAAATAGATGGACAACTAGTACTAAAGTGCTACTTGGCATATATAAAAGGAAACATTCTAGGTCTCAGGGACTGGCACATAATGCAGTCACTAGTGTGGGGGATTCCAGCCTCCCACCAAGTTCCACTGACCCATAGCTTCTCAACAGAGGGAGCAGCTGGGTGTCTTTGAGGGGGAGCTGCAATGCTGCCTCGGGTGCATGTTGTGAATTGCCCCTGAGGCCTTCCACACATGGTCCTGTGACTGTTTCCAGGGTGACTGTACACTGGAGAAAGGGAAATACTCATACCTTCTACAGGTTAGATAAGGATTTAAGCTTAAGCTGCTCTCTGGAGAGCTCTCTGAAATATTACTATGGTGCACCATTCAAATGGGGGCTTTGTGGAGACAGGTGATAAAGTCTCAGCCTGAGTTCATCTCATAGTGGGTCCAATGGCACCAGAGACCCATTCTGATGTTATTTTCCCAGTACCAAAATGTATGGTAGAAGTAGACATATTTATCAACTGGCAACCCCCCATCGCCTTGTTGGTTTACTGATTTATTGAGTAAGGGCAATGAATGAGTGCAAATGGGCCTTCCTAGAACTGCCCCCACCCATAGAATAAATTAAAAACAATGCCACACATCTAGAGGAATTGTGGAGCTTGGCGCTACCATCCAAGACTCAAAGAATGCAGGCATGATGATTCCTATCTTATCTTCATTTAATTCAGCAAAAGCCAGATATGTGGTGACTAATTTTATGTATCAACTGGACTGAGCCATGGGGTGCCCATATATTTGGCTAAACATTATTCTGAGTGTGTCTGTGAGAGTGTTTCTGAGTGAGATTAACATTTGAATTGGTAGACTGAGTAATGCAAGTTGCCCTCCCTAATAAGGGTGGGCCTCAGGTAATCCACTGAAGAACAAAAAGGTGAATAATGAAGAATTCACTTTCTATGCCTGTCTCTGAGCTGTGGCATCAGTCTTCTGCCTTTGGACTTGGACTCAGACTAGATCATACACCATTGCCTCTCCTGCTTCTCAGGCCTTTGGATTTAGACTGGAACTATACCATTGGCTCTCCTGGGTCTAAAGATTGCTGACCACAGATCTTGAGACTTCTCAACCTCCATAACTGCATGAACCAATTCCTTATTCTCTCTCTCTCGGTCTCTCTCTTTCATTCTCTTTCTCTGGAGAACCCTAATACAAGATGATCTGTGAAGACTATTAAAAGACAATCACAAACTGAATCAAGTAACATCACCAATCACCGCTGTGGCTCCAGAAGTGATGTTTTTACTGGCGAAATCAACACAGACACAGGCACCTGATATGCAGCTACCAACCAGGCAAATGCACCCCCATCCTCATCAGTAAGGAAAATCAGAGTCCATTTGTTTTCACTTATTGGGGATAACACTATATCTTTACTGTTAGCATCAGACCTCTCTGTCATGTTACCATTTGGAGCATTTCTACCAGTGCCACTATTCGTGGACTTATAGAATGTCCTATCCATTTGCTACAGTATCTCATTCAACATTGCCTCTGGCCAGATAATGTATTTTTAAGGCAAAAGAAGTGCAGGATTGCACTCGTGATCATGGATTCCCTGGTCTTAACCATGTTCCCCAGTTCCTAGAAGCTTGATGAATGGTGGAATGGCCGGTGAAGGCTCAGTTACAGTGGTAGCCAGGAGACAACTTCTACAAGGTTGAGCTGCTATCCCACAGGATTCAGTATATTCATTAAAAGAGCATTTTATATAAACAGCATTTTGCATAATTTATCTCCTCCTCAGAATTCACAGGTCCAGAATAAGGAGAGGTAGTAGTGTTCCTATCTTAACTCTAACCCTAACACCTAATAACCCACTTGTGGAATTTTTGTTTCTTATCCCCATGACTTTGACCTTGACCTTGACCCCTTGACCTTGGAAGTTCTAGTGTCTAAGGCAGAAATGCTTCTATCAGGAAATACAGTCACAGTTCCATTAACTCAGAAGCTGAGATTTCCCCAGGATAGGTTGTGTTCATCATACCACTGAGCCAACATGCAGAGAAGATCTTACTGATTAATTCCAACTACCAGACAGAAACTGGGAAGCTGATATAACATAAAGGACCATGCTTGGAACCAGGGAATACTGAAGCAACCCAATAGAGAAGGGGCCACCAAGGACGGATTCTGTAGGAATAAAGGTTTGGGTCACTGCCATCCAGCCCCCTCCAGCTAAGGAAATGGAGAAGCTACAGGGATCAGGAAGTGGTGGTGGCAGTAGATAGCTTGTGTTTCCGAATCAAGAACTGCCGCAGCTATGCTTTTCATCGTCCCTTTATTCTCTCTGGGTTTGAGGAGGGCATATGACTGAAGTGAAATTATTCAACAATGAGCCTTCCTGTGTCCTCTGTGAAGGGCATAGGAACTCTGCACTTAGACTAAAGACAAGCACATACACTCAGGGGCAAAACGGATGGACTCTTCTGGATAATACCCAATGCCCCTCCAGATTGGCTCTCCACTCTTCTCCCCGCTGCTCTCCACTCTGAGGGCTGACTGGAATGGACTCAGTCAACGGGCTCCCCTGCCCTGTGGCTTCTGCCAGTGGGAGGCACCAGCAGAAGACGGGAGGGCTCAGGGGGAGAGATGACAGGGTATACTCCCCCAGTTCCTTCCTCACGGAATCATCAATAGTGGCTGTGTCCCCCAACCAAGGTCTGAAAGCTCTGGCAATGGCTCCCTCCTGCCCCACCTCTCAGGTCTGGGGGAGGTAAAACAGAGCTACAGTTACTAGCCACAGTTACTAGTGCTGAACTGTCCCTGCAGTTTTCTTATATCCTGCCCACACCTTTGCAAATGGCCCCTTTATTACATTCTTCTCAAATTATCCTAATTTGAGTGTTCCATCTGTTTCCTGCTGAGACCCAGATTTATATAGCATCAGCAGGGAAAAATACAATGCTGCTTTTGTGAGGAATTATTTTTTGTTTCTCTGAACACACACACATGCACACACACTCATACACGCACACTGATGAGGTAAGCTCCAGTGAAGTCCTAAGGCAAAAGCAGGGCTTATCATGAAAGACGTCTGTGTGTGGGTGTGTATATGTGTGTGGGAGGTGGTGGCGAAGCCCAAAGGGAGAGGAAGTTGTAGTGGAAATCAATTTAGGGGTGAGAACTTCATATCTATGTACCTAATTTTCCAAGTGGGAACCCCTTTAGGACAGAATCTGGGTAGAAATAGGAAATAATTGCTTGTCGTACATGGTTGTAGCTTGAACTACCCAATATCTTCTGTCTTTTTCTGCTAATAGCATCTTAATTTTCCTTGAGGGCCTGCCTCCCTTCCTCTACTTCCAGGTAATTCATGTGAAATGGACCCGATCCATTTCCAGCTCTAAAAAGGGACAAGTGACCCAGGCCTGTCTGGCCCATTAGAGGATCACATTCCCTTGGCCACCATGATTGATTCAAGGATGGGTATACAACATTGTTAGAGTCATATTTTGATACTTTAGCTGCAGTGAACTGGTGCAAGGCATGCAGATGGCTAGAGTCACTGTCTGCCACCTCACAACTAAGAGTGGACAGCCTTCCTGAAAAGGAAGCCAATTCAGAAGAAAATAGATTGGAATAACGGGGAATATCTCTGATGACACTCTGTGAGCTCCCTTGATCAAACCATGCCTGAAGCTAGATATGCCTTTGGAATTTTCTTTTGCTCAAGCTACTTTGAATTGGGTGCTCTGTCACCTGCAATAGAAAAAGTTCTGACCATCAGTGAAATACCAAGGGCAGGGCAGTGAGACCAGCTCACCCTGAGTGTAGACATTAAGAGGGTATTTTATAAAGAATCTGAAAACAATAATAAAATCCATTATGAGTCAGTCTACTTTTTATTATTATCATTCTCTGGAAATTTTAAACTTTATCAAAATATTCCTTCCCCAAAAATCTTTTTATTGGTCAAAGTTCTAAGTAATTTCTGCAATTACTGTTAAGTTTTAATGTAGATAATGCAATATACATATATACTTTACATAATAAATATTAATACATTACTACTTTAAGTTAGCCCTTTTAATCAATTATCTTTAAGTAAACTTTATTCTGATAGGAAATTAATTGAGAGAACTCTCTGCTATATAGACAGCCTCCAGATATAAGTGGACTCAGCTATGTGCCTTCATTTCAAGAGTAAATTTGTTATAGGAGCTCAGAAGAGGCTGATGCAACTCAGCCTAGAGGAGTTAGGAAAGGCTTCCCAGTAGAGGCAACATGTGAGCTGACTATCGAAAGTCAATGACTTCATCTCATGCCTGGATTATTCAAACAGATTTCTAACTAGTCCCCTTCTTCTGTTGTGGCCACCCTATAGTCTATTCTCATCATTTCAGCCAGATCCTTTTAAGGGCACCCTCTGCTCAAAAACTTGCAGTAGCTTCCAACCTTACTGAGGCTAAAGACCAAATCACACTGACCAAAAAGCCCTGAATGATCTGTAGAACCCACTCCAGCCCACACGCCCCATCCCTTATAACTCTGGCCTGCTGCTTCTTGTTGGAACCATCCAAGCATGTTCCTGCCTCAGAGCCTTTGTATTTGCTGTTCCCTCTGTTGGGAACCCTTCCAGCTCTTTTTGACCCCATGTGCTCAAGGCTTTCTTCCTTACTGCCTTAAGGTATCTGCTCTCTTCAAATAACACCTTATGCATTAGAATTTCCTTTTCCTGCATTGATTAGTACCACCACCTTACCCCACCTCCATAAATACAAACCCTTCCCTCTTTATAATTTACTATAGCACTTGTACCCACCTGAGTTACCATACACAGTTATATGCCGCATAACAATGTTTCCTTCAACAATAGACCACATATACAATGGTGGTCCCACAAGATTATAATGGAGTTGAAAAATTCCTATCACCTAGTGATGTTGTAGCCATGATAATGTCATAGCATAATGCATTACTCATATGTTTGTGGTGATGCTGGTATAAACAATCCTACTGCCTTGCAAGTCTATAAAAGTATAGCACATACAATTATATTCAGTATATAACACTTGATAGTGATAAGACACGACTATGTTATTGGTTTATGTATTTACTATACTATACTTCTTACCTTTATTTTAGAGCGAGCTCTTTCTATTTATTTATTTATTTTTAAGTTAACTGTAAAACAGCCTCAGGTAGGTCCTCCAGGAGGTACCCAGAGAAAGGCATTATTATCATGGGACATGACAGCTCCATGTGTGTGATTGCCCCTGAAGGTCTTCCAGTGGGACAAGATGTAGAAGACAGTGATATTGATGACACTGATCCTACGTAGGCCTATGGTAATAAATGTGTCTGTGTCTTAATTTTTAACAAAAAATTTAAAAAGTTAAAAAATAAAAAAATTAAAAATAGAAAAAACTTATAGAATAAGGATAAAAAGAAAAAATATTTTTGTACAGCTGTACAACATGTGTTTTAAGCTAAGTGTTACTACAAAAGAGTCAAAAGTTTTTAAAATTTTAAAAAGTTATAAAGAAGTTACAGTAAGCTAAGGTTAATTTATTACTGAAGAAAGAAAGAAAATCTTTTTCTATAAATTTAGTTTAGCCTAAGTGTACAGTGTTTCTGAAGTCTACAGTAGTGTACAGTAATGTTCTATGCCTTCACATTCGCTCACCACCCACTCGCTGACTCACCCAGAGCAACTTCCAATCCTGCAAGCCCCATTCGTGATAAGTACCCTATACAGGTGTACCATTTTTATCTTTTATTCCGTGTTTTTACTGTATCTTATCTATGCTTAGATATGTTTAGATATATGAATACTTACCATTTTGTTACAGTTGTCTACAGTATTTAGTACAGTAACATGCTGTACAGGTTTGTAGCTGAGGAACAAATAGGCTATACCATACAGCCTAGGTGTGTAGTGGGCTATCCCATCCAGATTTGCGTAAGTACACACTATGATGTTTGCACAATGATACATTTTCAGAAAGTATCCCCACTGCTAAGTGGCGCATGACGTATTTACTTGTTTATCATAGCTCTCTTCCAACAGAATGTAAGTTCCTGGAAAGCTACACTTCCAGGGTTAGAAAAATGCCTGGCACATAGTAGGCTGTTAAATATTTGAGAATGAATGAATGAATCTGCAGAAGAACTTTTGGGGCACTAGAGAAACTGCTTAGACAAAGGACAGAGATGTGGGAAAGTGTGCTCCATTTAGGGGATTTAAACTTAGGAGGAAAGACGTAGGCAGGCAGGGATCAGATGTCAACAGCCTTGTGTACATCATGTGTTTCCAGATGCCTGAAATCCTTTCTGGGAAGAAACAAATAAAATGGGGGCTGGCGGGGGCCAAGGAGTGAAGTGAGGCTTTCGCTGGGCCAGGGAGAGCACACATAGCGGCCAAGTTGAATATTTCTCAGCACTTCAGAATAACATGTATTAAGCACTTTTTAAACCAAATAAAATTCTTCGCAATTCCTGGTGAAGTAATAAACTTTGAATCAATAACTGTGCACTGGCCAAGCTTCAGCCTCAGAATTTCCCCCTAATTATAATGCTCAGTGGAAATATGATCAAGACGCAAGCTCAGCATCCAACTCCAAATCAGTTTATATGAAAACACATCATCCCTCCCGCCAAAGTTGCAGTAATGGTACGTCTTTGAATAAGGCTTTAAAGGCCCTGGGGGCAGGGAAAATACAACTTTTCAATCCACATTAAACTGCTTCTTTAAGGTTGAAATACTAGCCCAAGAACTACCAAGGGGGTCAAATGTCAGAGACGTACTTTGTACAACCACAAATATTAAGATAGTTAACACCTGTACCAAATATTTATTGAGCACCTATCATATGCCAGGCAATTTTTTTTGGTGCTTTTCATTGATGTGATGAACATTATTAAGTATCCACTAAATGCCATGCATAGTGCTAGGTGCCCAGGATTTAAAAAGAATGAGACATTATCCCCGCCTTGACAGAGCCTCCTGAGCAGTGGCTGATCTATAAACACGAAACTATTGTGCGATAGGTTAAGTGCTAGTACATGGAAGCAGAAAAATAATGCATTCTTTTAGAGTGAATACTTTAAAAACACTTTAAATGTTTAAATCTCCAGATTGTCTTTGATCTATGTACAGGCAGTATTATGGGATTTGCATGTTATACATTTTTTACAGACCTACAATGCTTGGAGTGTTTCAATGTATTAGTAAGAATAAACTAGGTTCTGCCACCTTAACAACTCCACAAATCTCAGTGACCTAAAACAACAAAGGTTATTTCTTGCTCATGTTACCTGTCCATTATGAGTCAGCTGGCGGGGTGGGGGGTGGGGAGGGTCCTTTCACATTGTCACTTAGAGACTCAGTTGATAGAGAGTCTACTGCTAAAAATTAGACTACATCAAAGTATAATCTTAAAGCTATTTGATTTTAAAGTTTTTGCTCAGAAGTGACACCTGACCCTGCCACTCACATTTCATTGGCTAAAGTAAGTCATATGGTCATATCTGAATTCAGTGGAGTGGGGAAGAACCTGTATTGCTACACTGTATTATAGTATACTATACTAGCACTGACTTGTACTGTACTATGTCCCAAAAAGGGAGGGAACCAAATCTGTGAATACCCCTAAAGACTACCACAAAGATGTAACGGAAGTTTGAAAGTGTGATTTCCAAATGTTTATTATGTTACTTTTTTGCTCTAAGACTTGACTTTCCTTGACTGTTTCTTTTCTTCCCTGGCAGATGAAAATGCAGATGTACAATGAATCTTTTGTGAAAATCTGGAATACGACACTTTCCTATCCCTATTTGGCAACTGTGGGAATCTTGCTTCCAATGTATGTTTGAGTCATTGCTGTTGGGAGTAATTAGAAAATGAGGGAACTGGAGGTGGAAATAGAAAAAGGAAGGAAGGCAGATGGTAGAGAGTGGTTTTTGCAATGAAGCTACTGGCAAGAAACAGGAAGCAGGAAAATGGACTCCAAATCCTGAAATACCACTCCATGTCTGTACGGAGACAGAAACCTAAATCTTGTAAGAATTCTAAGTCACACAGGCATTGGATATTTGAGTGGAGAACCAGACGAAGAAAACAAACACAAAAGCCTTTTTATGTGCAGAAGAAATTAAGAGAGAGATTTTTTAAACTCGGAGGGAATTTAAAGTTTTTAGGAAGCAAAGGATATTTTAAGTAGAAATTAGTTATACAATCCATCTCTGTGTCCATATAGATAATGTCAATGTTCTTTATTCAGTATGAGGTCTACAGTTTTATCTTAGCAAATATAAAATACAGTTATATGCTGCATAATGACATTTTGGTCAATGGCAGACCCCACAGATGATAGTGATCCCATAAGATTATAACACTGTATTTTTACTGTACCATGTCTATGTTTAGATTCACAAATACTTACCATTGTGTTACAGTTGACTATAGTATTTGATACAGTAACATGCTGTACAGGTTAGTAGCCTAAGAGCAACAGGCTATACCATACAGCATATGTAGTAGACTATAACATCTAGGTTCCTGTAAGTACACTCTATGATGTTTGCACCATGACAAAATCACCTACCAACACGTTTCTCTGAATACGTCCTTGTCGTTAAGCAACTCATGACTATATTATCTATATGGGTTTTCTTCACCCTAGCTTAAAAAATTGTTCTCCCAATTCATGAAGTCCTCAATCTCAACTTCTCCCATCACCAATGACAGAAATTATGTTTTCATACATACATCCCTGCTCAAGAATTAAGAGATGGCCAAATTTCATTTTCTTTTCTTTCTTTCTTTTTTTTTTTTATTATGATTGAGAGGCAGTGGGTGGGGTAGAAAGTGCACATAGTCCTGAAATCTAGTTTGATGACTGGCCTAGAGAAAGTCATTGAAGCTCTCAGCCTCTGTTTATTTGTAAATGGTAAGTAATTCTATGACCTCTGACTTGCAAAGACGTTGTCAGTTACACAACCATATATATAGAAAACTATATACGTAACTAATATAAGCTGTATGTAACTATCTAAACTATGTATATAATTATATATAGGCTGGATGCCATGCATCATGTTTGGTGCATCGTAGACACTGAATAGGTGACAGATCTTAGTGTTTCACTATTATTACCATTTTTTTTTTATTGTTTGTTGTTTATAGGGGTACAGATGTTTAGGTTACTTTTCTGGTTCTAATGGTTTTGATTTCAAAGGAGGGCCTTTAATATTATCTTCAGTTGACTTGATTTTGTCTTCTCACTTTAACTTAGTAAGAAAATTCTTTCAGAAGAAAATCGGTGACATAGGTTATTTTATAATTTTGGTTTAAGGAGTTTGCAGGGCTTTTACAAACTCAGAGGGGTTCAGAAATAATCCATCCTCTTTCTTTCATACCATATCCTACTGTTTCTCAAACACAGCTGATGTAGGAGACTCACCTCTTATTGCATGTGGATGGTTCAATGATGTCATCATTTTGATAGCTGAACCCGGAAAATCCCAATGTGGCACCATGCCTGTCTGCATATCAGCTTCACAGGAAGGCAATATGGCCTTGAGTTTATGAGTGAGAGCTCTGGAGTTGGCATAACTCAGCATTTGCGTTAGCATTAGTGACCTTCGGCAAGTAATTATAATACATTCTCTATATCTTTCTTTCCCCGAGTAAGGGGTGTAGTAAAGATTAAATAATATCATGAATGTAAAGCCCTTAGCATCAGATATAAAAAACAGTAAGTGCCTCATAAATTATTAGTCACTATTATTATCACCTAGTATTGTCATTATTCTGTACTGATGAGCTCTACCATCGATAAAAACTTCTGATTCTGTTTTGACTGTTGTCCATTTGAGATTACCCCTTTAAGAAGATTTTCTGAACTCTATTAAATGCATTTTTTATATCTTCAGGCTTCTTAGAAACAAAGAAGAACTATTGAAAATTGGACAATGTGCACGGCCTCTGGCAGTGACCTTCAAATGTGCCTGGATGTCCTCTCGGGCATTTCAGAAACACTTGAGCGTCCATGTGCCCGATGAGGCTTTCTCCACCACCACGTGACACCGCACGGCATTGCTTCTACTGTAACAAAACTGCTACCACCTTAAGTCTTGATGAACTCAACTAACTAGAGAAGAAAGGATAAGTCCACCTGAGAATCCCATTTAGCTCCTCTCTCCCTCACATTCTTACCCTGACATCCAAGCAATCAGAAAGTCCTCCCAAGTTTCCCTCTTAAATATTTTAAGATCCTCTGCTGCCCCAAAAGATCAAACCCTTACTGCTTACCATAGGAAACACTATCTGGTGCCCACTTTAGAGCCTGCCATTCTGCCTCACGTGTGATTTTCCCACAGTATGAAACTGCTTTGGTTCCCACATTATCATGCTGTTTCCTACCCTGTGACTTTGCTTATGCCGAAACATCCTTCCCTCATCATGGTCTTGGTACACCTGGCAAACTCCTTCCTATCCATCTTTTATGATTTAATATAGCCATCACCTTCCACTCCCACCTCCCTTTGCCAAGCTGAAAAAGCTTCTTCCCCTCTTCTGTGTTCTCAGAATACCCTCTACCCATCTCTATCATCATTCTTACCTGCCATATTAAACAATCGTTGAGCTGTCTATTTTCCCCAGCTGGCTATAAGAGCTGGCTCTACATTTTATCTACCTTCTATTCTCCCAGTGCTTAATATAGAGCCATGAACAGACGCTCAACAAATATTTCCTGAAAGAGGGAGCACGTTTACCTTTAGATATACTCCTAGTTACCAGTGTAAACTTGGAAACATTCCTTAATTTCTCTAGCATTCATTTTCCTCACCTATAAAATAGGGGACTTGTTTGGTTATGCCAACTAGAAGGTACCACAAATCTACAATGCATGTTTTTCTAAAACCAGCATTTGCAATTAGAGACAGAAGTGAAAATTTTGGTTGGTTATATCCAAAATCCTTTAGCAAAGTATTCTAAGTTTTCTATAATCTAAAAGCTTTCCTTCAACTTCATTTCCCACCTGCTGCTTTACCTCACCCGTTGTTCCAGCCACACCATCAATTTCAATATTTTCCAGATGCACTATAGACTTTTTTACGCCTCTGGCTCTTTGTCCATTATGTTCTCTCACCATGGAACATTGTCCAGCCTCTCCTTGTCCAGGGAAATTCCACTCCTTCCTCTACTCCTGGCTGCAATGCAAGCTGTTCTGTAAAATTCCTTCTTTGATTAGATTTTGACTGCAGCCTTCGCTCCATTTGCCCTAATATACAAGTTGTTAACATGTCTATATCCTTGACTTTACTGCAAGCTCCTTGAAACTTGAACAAGATCTCTTGTTTGTCACTATGGCATCCAAAATGCACAAAGCTTCCCACACAATAGGTGTAAAACTTTTGTTAGTATGAGAATGTATTCCTGATGTCACAAAGATGAGAAAAATCATTCAAAGGTCGAATTGGCAATGCCTAAATAAGAAATTTTAATTTAACATCCTCCCTTCTGAGATTTTAGCCATAGAAAATAATGCGAAAACCTATACCTGCAAAAATATTCTTGGAAAAATCATTTATAGCAATGAAAAACAGAAAACAAGAAGCTTTCTAAGCATGATAGAGTACACCAATTCAAGAGGCTATCATAGAGCTGTTAAAAGTAGCAATTTGAAGATTACTTAGAAGTATGGAAAAAACATAAACCAGAAGAGAGTTAGAAACACAAAATTAAATATATGGCATGATTGTATGAATAAAGATTCAAAGGATATGTAGACAATAAAAATAGACCGTAGTGCCCCAATTATGGGATTATAGGGAAATTTTTCTATTTTTTATAAACCTCCTCAAATGTTAGCATAAGTTGTTTTGGTAAATAATAATAAAATCTAAGGCCGAAAATAGAAGTTATTGAAGATAAAAACAGAAATAAAGGAGAAGAAAAGGATGTGATGAACCAAGCTGACATTATTACTAAGAAATGATGCATACAAATAAAACAAAGAGTATTAATTACGTACAGCCAAGCTTGAAAACAACAAATGGAATATCCCAGCTGCAGAAACAAAAGAGGCACCACTCAATTCCTAGTCAGGAAGCAGGACTTTATACACTTGTGGTCCAAATGGGTTTCAGATGACAGCATAAGAACGTAGTGGCTTGGAACATAAAGCATATGAGGAAATAAATGTCCTGGGGACCGTGCGAGGTGAGAGCTGATATTAAGTCCCCCTCCATGAAGTCAAAGAACTCAAAAGGTCACCCACGCCACTAGATGATAGGACATCAGATAAACTCTGTCCACTCGCCCAAGAAAGTAGCAAGGAATCTTGATTACAGAATGCCATGAGGGAGCAAAAAAGAAGCCGCCTGCTAGAAATCAAAACCCTAGGCTTGATTATGGGTGGTTATAAAATTCAAATTCGCGTTGGCATGGAATGCGAATCCTGAGCTGAGGAATTAAAATAGAAACCAGTTCAAGATCTAGGTCAGTTAGAAGCAGACGTGAATTGGTTCTGAAAGGATCCACGCACAAGCCATGACACACGAAACCCCCTCCCCACTAGGGCACACGTGAACAACCATAACAATCAAACCTCCTGCAGAAGAGGAGCTCACGAAGAAAAGCTACCAAAACCAGAAGGAAATGCAGTATGATGAGGAAGATTAAGCAGATAAAAATAAAGACAATAATTTGTACCCCAAGAACTGAAGAAATAGAAAAATCTAAAAGAGACTATAAAATAAACACACAAAATGAATAAAAAGGGCTAGGACACAACTCTATGGGAACAAAAGGTTGTTTTGAAAAAGAACCAAAAAGAAATCCACTAAAGAGAGAGTTAATAAGGTAGATGAGAGACCTGGGAAAATCATGCAGAATGCAGCAAGGAGAAATGAAGAAATAAAAATATGAGAGATTCATTAAGAAACATGAGGCATAGAATACTCAATGCTGTGTATACACAAGTTCCAAAATGAGAGAGGAGAGAATGGGGGAGAGAATATTCTAAATAATGATAGAAAATTTTCCACAATTGAAGGAAGAGACAGGTCTCTAGTACTTCTAAATCTAACCACAGCTAGCACAATGACTAAAACTTCACTCCTTCAAAGAAAACAGGAAATAGCTAAAGCAAACAGGGGAAAACAACAATTACCAACAAGGAAACCATAATTAGGCTGACAGACTTCTCATCAGCTACAAAAGATGCCAGAGAGCAATGAAAAAATATCTCCTTAGAATTTCTGAGAAAGTATCTTCTAAGAACTGAAGGAAAATAACTGTCACTTGAGAATTCTATACTCAGCAACACCATCATTCATGAATGAAGCAAAACTAAGATATTTTCAACAAAGTTAAGACAGAAAGATTTTTACCACCCATAGAGCTAAAATAAAAATGCTCCTTGGAGCTAAACAGAATCCAGAAGGAATGTATGAAATGCAAAATAATAATAATAATAAGTAAATAAACTGGTAATCATGTTGGTTACATAAAACTATTGACTATAAAAACAAAACAAAAAAAAAAAACAATGGTAATAAGGGTTAATTTGGGGATGATCAGAAAGCAGGTATAAGTAAAATACTGAATAACCATAATATTATACATAAGAGTGGGAAGACCGTAGTGAAACAGTATTTAGATCCTTGTGCTGTTTGGGAAGAGGCTAGAGATACTATCTTTAGCCTTTTATAAGTATACTTGTAAAACATTTATGCGTACTCCAGTTGACATTAGAATTTAATAGGTCAAGGAAGTATACTGTAATTTCTAGAGTAAAGGTGAATGAAAGATTTTTATAGGTTCTGAATTAACAGGAAAACATGAAGAAGAACTTACTGAATCTTGGATATCAAAAGTTATTTAAAAACTACAGGTAAGAGAGTGGTACTGGTGCAGTGATTGACAAATAAACCAACGGAACAGAAAGAAGAGCTCAAAAGGAAACCAATGCATATAAAGGCATTCAAACTACAGCAAAGGTAATGTTACCAAGTAATTGGGAAAGAACAGTCTTTTTAGTAGATGTGCTTTATATCTAAATAATAAAGGTAAACACAATAAATCTCTTGAAAATCACATGAGAAAATAGCTTCATGAACTTGAGATAAGGAAAGATTTCTTAAACAGAACATACATCATACTAACAGTAAAAGAAAAGACTGATAAATTAGACAACATTAAAATTAAGCATTTCTGTTCATAAAAGAAATTATTAAGAGAGCTTTGAAAAAGCAAGCTACATATTGGGGGAAAATGTTTGCAACACACATCCCAGACAAATGGCTTATATACAGCAAATAACTTCTTTACATTAATAAGAAAAAGATTATAATAAGTACAGAAATGGGCAAGAGACTTCAACAGGTAACTGACCAAAGAGGAAATTCAAATGGTTATGAAACCCGTGAAAAAGTGCTCAACTTCATTTGCCATCAGGTAAATGCAAAACAAACCCTCAATAAGATACCCTTATACACATGACACATGAATTATAAAATTGCTCCCAGAACGGTTATACCAGGTTATAATTCCTCTGGCAGTAGAAAACAATGCCATTTCACTTTAAGCTTGCTAACTTTGAGTGCTATCGCTTTTATTTAAATTGCCAACATGAGAGACAAAAGTTGTAACTAATTGTTTTAGTTTGCATTTTGGAATATTAAAGATTTTTTAAATTTTATATAAGTATTGACTCGAACATGTATATTTTTCTTTTGAGACTTATCTGTGCCCATTTTTCTATAGGCTATCCATTGTGGCAAACACTGTTAGCTCCTTCGTCCTAAGAAAGTGCAGAGTGTGTTCAAGGCAACAATGTGCCCAGTTCAAGACATTTGCTTCTCCAACTTCCCTGAAGCTAGGAACAACATGACCCAGTTTTGGCCATGAAGTAATCAGAAGCCTAGTACTGGAGGTTCCGGAAAAATGATCTGTTTCCGAGCAAAAAAGGACAGTCTCAGCTGTCTTCTGCCCTTTTCCTCCATCCTCCTCCTGCCTGGGATGTAGAACTTGATGTCTGGAGGAAGGCAGCAATCTTGTCAAAATGAGGCTGATAGACACATACATGTTTAGGACAGTAAAAGAAGCCTATATCCTTGATGCTTTCCTTAAGCTGCTGAACTAGCTCTGAATTGCGTTCCTCAAGACTTCCTGTAATGTAAGAAAAATAAAGCCCCATTTGAATCAAGCACTAAAGGCGTGGTCCCCAACCCCTGTGGCCTGTTAGGAATTGGGGCCAGTGAGGCAAACTTCATCTGTATTTACAGCCACTCCCCATCACTTGCATCACCACCTGAGCTCCACCTCCTGTCAGATCAGTGGCATTAGTTGCAGGAAAACGAGTTCAGGGTTCCCACTGACTCTGCATTATGGTGAGTTGTATAATTGTTTCATTATATATTACAATGTAATAATAATAGAAATAAAGTGCACAATAAATGTAATGCACTTGAATCATCCCCAAACCATTCCTTCCCACCCCAGTCTGTGGAAAAATTGTCTTCCATGAAACCAGTCCCTGGTGCCAAAAAGGTTGGGGAATGCCACTCTAAAGTAGGGAGATATATATACATATATATAATTGCAACCTAATTGATACATCCATCCCTTTCTTGTTGATTGGAAATACATTTTTAATAGATTAAGTATAGATTTTAGCACATTTATAAGCAGAAAGCATAAATTTCAAAAGGAAGAAATGTATATGTGATAGGTACAGATGGATGAAAAGTTCTAAGAGAAAATGAAACACAGCTGAATACTGAAAAAAAATGGAAACGTAAATCAACAATCTTCTGAAAAATTATAAACTAGCAAAATCAACTCAAGAAGGAGTAAAGGAACTAGCTAACCAATAAGAAAGTAAGAAATTGAAAGAATGTTAATTCTCCAAAGCTTCTGCTGCCCACCTCCCACATTTTCTGACCTCGTCTCCGTCTTCCTCTCTTCCCCATCTTTCAGCCACACTGGCCTTGTCACTGCTCCTCCCGCATGCCAGATTGCTCCCACCTTAAGATCCCTGCCATGATTTTCCCTCTGCCTGGACATTTTCCTTTAGCTATCTGTGCTTTAACAAGCAGCTACAGCAATCCTTTTAAAAAGTAAGATATGTCAGGTCACTCCTCTATTTGAGTCCTTGCAATGGCTCTCATGTCATTAAGACTAAAAACCCAAGTACCCAAAATGGTTTATGAGAGCTGGAATGCTCCTACCCCCAGCCCATTCCCTGTCAGACCTCATTTCCTTTTCTCTCCCACTCACTCTGGTCCACCCACACTAGTCTCTTGATAGTCCTTGAGTATGCTGAGCGTGCTTCCATTAAGGACCTTTGCACTTGAGATCCCTCTGCTCAGAACACCATGTCCCTTGGCTTGGCTCTCTCCCTCCCCACCACAGGTCTCTGCTCAGGTGTGCTCTGATCAGTGAGGTCTCCTTCACAGCCGCACTTCACATAAGCCTCCTACTTCATTTGCGTTGCTTCTTTGCATTTACCACCACCTGACGCATATTAGAATTATGCCTTTAAGAACTTTTAATTCTATAATGAAATTATTAAAATATATAGGAGAAAATACAGACAAATATCTAAGGGCATTGTGGATGTGGAAAGGATTTCTAAACACAAAAGCAAAGAAAGAATTCACAAAGAAAAGATCGGTAGATTTGATCTGAATAAAATTCTTGAACTTGCCTAGTTTGAGAAAATAAAAAGGCAAACAAACTGGAATTGCATGGAAATATTGCTCATCTAGAAAAAGCATTAAAGTCTCTGAGAAAAAGTAGTCAGTCTCCTAAAGACAAAAAGACAGGCAAGGATAGATATTTAACCAAAAAAAAAAAAAAAAAAAAAAGAGAGAGAGAGAAAGAAAAATGGGTAACAACCTTTTTAAATACTCCACTGATAATAAAATTAAAAATTTAAGCATGAAGATATAATTGTTTATAGTTTTAAAAAATGACAATGTTGAAAGAATGCAATGATATGGGCAATTTCATAAATTGACGATGGAGATATATATTAGTAGAGTCTTGCTGGAAGCATTTTGACATTTTGTATGAAGAGTTTAAAAAATAATTATAGACTTTGACCTGGTATTTCCACTTTCAATATACATAGCAAAGTAGTCATAAATGCGGACTTACATTCACAGATAATGTTATTAGCTGCATCACATTCTAACACATGTCCCATAATAGGAGAATGGTTAAATAAATTATGTTGTATACATAAGGTAGAATACTAATATCCCATTAAAATTATCTAAAAAACTTTTAACAACCAAGCAAAATGTATAACATTATGAGAGTTGAAAAA
>RJWJ010026773.1:0-22736 GCA_004363605.1 Indri indri | reverse complement strand
CTCAGGGCCCTCGAATCTCAGGAAGATCCATACCCCTTGGGTTTGTGCTTCGGTTCTTTCTGGGTTTCTAACTGGTGTTTTCTCCTTCCTCTACTCTCTGACCTAGATGGAAGAACTGGTGGGTGAGAGGCATCCTGACTTTGGCCATGATTGCATTTTTCTTCATCATCATTTACCTGGGACCAATGGTTTTAATGATAATCGTAAGTGCCATTTCTGGCTATTTTAGTTTTGCCTTCAGGTTTTCCTGCAGGACCAGTCGTAAAGTGCCAGGTGTCAGTTTGGTTGTGGGAATTGACGGGGGGTCCTCAAAACACTTCTGCCATAGAACATCTGTGACTTCTCACTTTTTAGCAGCCAACGCAGGGTGATTGGCATAGGCCAGTTGTTTGTGGTTAAGGATATTTCTTCATTTTAAAAATTGACTTTATTCAACCATAGACAGTCACACACATCAAAATACATGGTTCCTGCCGACAGAGTCTGTATAGTTATCAGATTTTCTGTGCGATGGCTCCATACAAGTTAAAAAAAAAAAGGAAAAAATTGACTTTATTATTCCACCTGTTGGATTAAACTGTGACCCTGGCCATGTCTTTGTGTGACTCCTGGTTTTGTTTCTTGTTTTCCTGGGGCCTCCCTCATGGGCTTAGATCTTCCATTAAGAAATCACAGTCCACAGAGCTGCTTTCTGTCCTCTCACTGTCACAGGCAGGGTCAGGTGACCAGCAGCTGAATGCTGAGCCAAGCAGTTGGAGCTTTTCAAGTATTATGTTCAAAGTCAAAAGGGGAAGGGATTGGTTGAGTGCTGGGAGGTTTAAGAACAAAACGTTAATTGAAACATCAGGGTGTGTATTTTATTGTGAGTGAGAAGTTGAGTCTATGTCTGCGACATAAAGAGCTTCACTGCAGTGTGGGATGTTATGAGAGAGGGAGGGGGAGGCAGCGAGCACAACCACGGTAGGCTTGGTATTTTTCCTCGATATGATGTTTTATCTTGAAGGCTCATGACATGTTGTTTTCTGTTTCCAGAGATCATACGAGTTGGGTAATCAGCCAGGGATGGTGGTGGCTCACGCTGTAATCCCAGCACTTTGGGAAGCTGAAGCGGGAGGATCAGTTGAGCCCAGGAGTTTGAGACCAGCCTGGGCAACATGGCGAGACTCCATCTCTTTGGGAGGAAAAAAAAAAAAAGAATTGGGAATCACTGTTCCAATTCTTATGTCTTACAGGTGATGTGTGTTCAGATTAAGTGTTTCCACGAGATAATCACGATTGGCTACAACGTCTACCACTCCTATGACTTGCCGTGGTTCAGGACCCTCAGCTGGTAAGCTCTCTGGCCCCACAGGGATCCTTAATGGATTTGGATGATGTATTTTGTGGCAGATACTTACAGTGATGGTGGGTGGGAGGTGGAGTGATAGCCACAGACTTGCACAGCATCTTTGAGACCGGAGTATTTCATAGGTCACACCGTGTGACTGGCCTTGGAGGAGTCCTTAGTAGTTAACAAGAGTCTGGAATCTTCCTCAGAAGGAACCAGATCAGCTGCTCTGTGACCGTGTTTGTCTCGGTATTTGGATTCCTCAGATTCTGCACAACGGCCTCGCTTTTCTAGATCAGTGTGTTTTTCGTGCTGTAGTGGGCCAGCATCCCACTCGAATAGTCTGAGAGTTGTCAGGTTCTGGTGTTGGTGTTGCTCTCCATGGAACCTGGTTTCCTCATCTCCTAAACAGATGGTTGAGACTTAGTGGCTTCCAAACTGTAGTGTAGGAGCCCTAGTTCCTTGGATGTGCCTTGGGTGCCAGAGTGGGCAGGAGTGAGACTGAATGCACAGGATCTGGGCTCCTCCGAGAAACTCTGCTTTCTCCTCCTCCTTGGAAAGGGCTTGGCTGCCTTAGAGCAAAAACAAATAAAAACCTGTAGTGCAGATGATGTTTGAAACCCCCTCCTGATCTGAAACTCAGCATTATTGGCCATAGTATTCTCAGGTAGTGACGTTTGAGCAGAGCACTGCACAGTGCTAAAACCCGGGGCAAACATGGACCTTCTCCCCCCACTGTGCAGGCATACAGGGACTGAGTTGGTCACTCAGTGGGCTGGAGAGTAGTGTTTTGTGCCCAGCAACTCGGTCATGGTTAGGGGAGCTGATATGCTCAGACTTAGGTTGGGGACCTCCTTCCCAAGGTGCTTCCCCGTCACCCAGCAGCACTTGCTGCCTCCCAGTCTCCAGGTGGGCCTGTGATTGCCACCTGGGTTAAGATATATGCCTCTTTTGTGGCTGTTTTATGGCTGGAAAGCAGTGTTTTGAATTTGGTTAACATACGCAGGAGGCCTGACCCCTGGCTGTGATCACTTTCCAAAGGAAGTTTTTTCTGTGTAACAGAAAACAAGCCCAATATGGGAGTTTTTGAACTTCACAATTTAAAAAAAATGGGAAAGAGAATCTCTCTACTCTCTTCCCTATCTCAGGACCCCTGTAGAGGGTTTGGCGTGGTGGCTGCATGGCCGCATACTCAGAAGCAGCATGGAGGCTGCAAAGCGATGTGAGCTGTGGCTTCTCCTCTTAGACCAGGCCAGCCGAAGAGAGAGGATAGTAACAAGCGAAGAGTTAACGCCAGTGAATGGCTTATGTGTCGGAGCCAGGCTTCAGAGAGGGAGATGCACTGAAACGAAGCATAATTAGTGAAACGAGCAGACACTACTTGCTATAGAAATAAATGCAGGGAGGCACCTACCATGTGGGTCATGCGAGATTTTATGAAGAAAATGGTATTTGAGCAATGAGTGAAAAAATGGATAAGCAAAGAGAATGTTCCAGGCAGGAAAAAGGCAGGAGCAAAGCAGACAGGAGGCAAAGCTGGAATAATCCCCGTTGATAGGAGTGGAGGGATTCTTGTCGGGAAGAGTGGAAATAAGTCT
This sequence comes from Indri indri, assembly GCA_004363605.1. NCBI lineage: Eukaryota > Metazoa > Chordata > Mammalia > Primates > Indriidae > Indri > Indri indri. The sequence continues at coordinate 19,811 of RJWJ010026773.1, read as the reverse complement.
TGGGAGGCAGGATGGGGCGCATTTTGGAGGGTCTTATGGTTCAAGTGTCCTTAGGTTAGGTATGGAAATGCTACCAAAGGACAAAAACCGAGTCCCAAGTTTGTGATAAATGGAGAGTGTTGAAAGCTGCCACTAGTTTCTAGATAAACTTGTCACCTACAGTGTCACCAGAGAGTAGGGAACCATGGTCTCCTTGTCCCTCTGTGAGCTGCCCTGGGGTTCTTGAGGGTGGGGTGGTCTGCTGCCCGCTGTCCTCTCCTGAGGGCTGTCCGACTGCCTTGTGTGTTCCCCGTGGCACTGACCTGTCTTTGTTTACAGGTACTTTCTACTGTGTGTAAACTACTTCTTCTATGGTGAGACAGTGACAGATTACTTCTTCACCTTGGTCCAGAGGGAGGAACCTTTGCGGATTCTCAGTAAATACCACCGCTTCATTTCCTTTACTCTCTATCTAACAGGTACGCATGATTAAGTGGTTCACCAGTTCTTGTGTCTGTATTATTTTTGTATGTCTGTCAAATAGGCGTCTAGGAATTTTTTGGTTAAAGTTTCGTGGCATTAACTCTGACCATTCAGGGGAGCAGAGCTGACAGCTCTGTCTTATGTTGAGCTGTGGCAGCTCTTTACTAAGAGAAACGGAGTCTGACGGGCTTGTGCGATTGTGGGGAACTGCATTCTATGTCACCTGTCCCAGTGTTCCAGCCTCTGTTGAGGGGACGGCACCGCATGATCCCGTCCTGACTCTCCTGTTGGCAGAGTCTCTGCAGTGGGACCAAAACAAGGATCACCTAGAATCTCGCCATTGTCAGGGCAGTCGTCTTAGGAAACCCCATTGAGAGACACTGCAGTGTGGTGGAAATTTGGATGGACTTGGACTTTAAAAGACTCAGCTGCCTTGGAGGGCTAGGAACGTCATCTTTCTGAGTCTCAGCTCTTTTGTAATCTAGAGCTAAACCTTCCCGATTATTGCGAGGATTAAATCAGGTATATTAAAATTTCGCAAAGACTAAAGTGTTATATTAACATAAATTCAGGTAAGGCCACACACCAATTCTAATAATGCTAGTGGTCTTCATAGTTGCCTTCAAAGCCAGTTTGAGTCACATGAGGAATTTGTTCTGATCTCAATTTCTGTCTGAACCTATTTTTGATCAGCCTGATAACAAGTTTTTGAACAGCCCTATAGTTCTGTGAATGACACCTGGCCTTTAAAATGTAAAGACTTACTGCCAGGGGGTGTGCTGCTGTTGAGGATTTTTAGAGAGCATGCCTTAGACCCTGAAAGCAGCCTCCCACGGGAGGGGGTCAGGGATCTGGAACAGTGACACACTCATTTCTGGGCAGGACTGTGTTCATGGGGCCCAGCACACTTAGGGGTAAAGGTTCCTTTCCTTCCTGGAGAAGGGGGCTGCAGACATTTTTTGCCACCATCTAGGTCACTGTGAGAGATATGCAAGGGTGATCTTGACCCTATACCAACCCTCCTCCCCCAACCCTATTCTCCAGGACAGGGGTTGGCAAACTTTTCCTTTCCCTTTCTCTTCCTTCTTTCCCTTTCTCTCTCTCTCTCTTCTCTCTCTCTCTCTGAACTGGGCTAGAGTGCAGTGGTGGCATCATGATAGCTCACTCCTGGGCTTAAGCGATCCTTCTGTGTCGGCCTCCCGAGTAGCTGGGACGACAGGCATGTAACACCATGCCTGGCTAACTTTTCTATTTTTTTTGTAGAGGAAAGGTTCTCCCTATGTTGCCCGGGCTCATCTTGAACTCCTGGCCTCAAGAGATCCTCCTGCCTTGGCCTCCCAAAGTGCTAAGATTACAGGCATGAACCATGGTGCCCAGCCTGGCAAACTTTTCCTTAAAGTTCCAGTTAGTAAATATTTTAGGCATTGGGGGCCATAGAGTCTCTGTTGCAACAACAGTCAGGCATCACTTAATGATGAGGATGTGTTCTAAGAAATGCATCATTAGTTAATTTTGTTGTAGGAACGGCATAGAGTGTACTTACACCAACCTAGATGGTATAGCCTACTACACACTTCAGCTGTATGGTATCGCCTCTTGCTACTAGTCTACAAACCTGTACGGCATGTCACTGTACTAAATACTCTAGGCAATAATAACACAATGGTATTTGTGTATCTAAACATAGAAAAAGTTCAGTAAAAATATGATATTATAATCTTGTGGACCACCATCATGTATATAGTCTATTATTGATCAAAATGTTATTATTTGGTACATCACTGTGCACAGTTCTGTCATTGTAGCCCAAAAGGTAGCTATAGACAATATGTAAACAAATAGCATGACTGGGCTCCATTAAAACTTTATTTATAAAAACAGGCTGCTTTCCTGTCCATTGTTTGCTGGTCCCTGCTCTAGGAACAAAATATTCCTATCTCATGAACAGTGTCCTGAATTGAGTGTGGTCTGCAGAATTATAAAGTATTGCCTTCCTTTTATTATCTTGGAGGAGTTATTTTTTTCTTATGACTGTTTCTCTAGATAACTAGTTTTCCTCCCCTGGGCTTTGAAATTATGTACCAGTTAGCTGCTGGGAAAAAATTAGCCAAAGAACCACTTAACACAGCTAAAGGAAATGACTAGGACAAAGATAAATGCACATGCAATTCATTTTGTCCTTTCTTCTCTCTCTTCAAACTAGGATTCTGCATGTTTGTACTGAGTCTGGTCAAGAAGCATTATCGACTGCAGTTCTACATGGTAAGGGAAATGTGTATGTGTGTGGGTGAGAATTCTTGGTTTAAATGAAGTTCTGCAGAAACTCAACAGGCCTTTCGTGCTTTTTGTAATAAATCAGAACTCTGGAACGCTGTCTGTTCTGTATGCATGCAGAACCCAGAGCATGAAAGAAGAGTGCCCATTTAGGTTGTCAGCTCTACATCGACCTAGAGCCAGTCGCTGTTACTTAACTTATAGCATAGGCAGTCTCCCCACTAGGGCCCTGAAGGTGGGCTCCAAGTAAGGCTCAAGCTGAAGCTTCAGACACTGCCCACAGATAGCCCGTCTGGTACATCACGTGCTGCCAATCATTCCCTGCCTCACCTTGAGAACACCGCCTCTCTGAGTGCCCCAAGCACCCAAGAGATACTAAGAAAGTGTTCTCAGAGCAGGAAGGGCTCACTCACTAGTGGGCCCTACTTTTGATGGGGACTCTTAGCTGGGGTGGGGAAACCCACACAGTGTTACTCCCAGAGTCCTGTTCTATACCTTTTCACTTCCAGTAAGTCAGATACAAAAGCAGGTATTCTTCCTTCCTGTTTCTCATTGGTTTTCTATTTGACATTGATTGGTCTTTGAAGTTACTTTCAAGGTAAACTGATAGGTAGAGTTTATTTTTCTTCTTTTGCAGTTTGGCTGGACCCACGTAACATTGCTGATTGTTGTAACCCAGTCACATCTCGTTATCCACAACCTGTTTGAAGGAATGATCTGGTGAGTGGTGTTGGGGGCAGAGGACATTTTTCCCTTTTATTTTGTGGCTGTTTCTCATGAACAGGAAGGCTGAGAGCCCCTGCCTTACCTTCTAAGCCAGGGATTCTCAGCTTGAACCACATCAGGGACCCCCTGCAGGGCTAGTTACAGATTGCTGGATCCCATGCCTGAATTTCCGATTTAGTCAATCTGGGGTAGGGCCTGAGAACCTGAATTTCTAGTACATTCCCAGGTGATGCTGATGCTGCTGGACAAGACCCACACTCTGAGAACCACTGTTCTAGACTGACAGCTACAGGGATATTTAGAGACTCAAAGACAACACAACACGTATGGCAACAAATTTGAAAACCTAGAGGAAATAATTTGTCATTTCCTGGCAAAATGTGTACTGAAAGTCATGAAGAAGGAAACTTGAATAGATCAATAAGTATAAAAGAAAATTATGTAAGATTACACACCTGGAAAAAGAAACAGGCCCAGATGGGTTAACAGCTGAGTTTTATCTAATCCTTGTACCAAAGCTGATGAGGAGGGAGAAACAAAAATGATAAGCCAGTTTCTTTATGATTATATATAAACCATTCTAAATAAAATATTAGCAAATACAATCTGACAATGTGTCAAAAGAATAATATGCCAGTACTTAGTAGATTTTATTCCAGAAATGCAGTGGTTTCAACAGGAAATCTGTCAGCATTGATAGAAATCGGCAGGCCAGTTGAAGACGCTGGATGGTCTTAGCGAGAAGGGAGAGGCGTATCTGGTGTACATGAGAGAGAGAGGGGTCCTCAAGTACTGGGATTAAGATCGGATTGTGCCTTTGCTTCTAGATCTCGGAGGTAGGATACAGCAAAACCCACCTCCTGAGGAGTAGATTAGTAAATATGCGTAAAGTGCTTAGAACTGAGACTAGCTCACATTGCCTGTAGTATTATTACATTTAAAACAGTTACAATGGCCTGGGGAGGCAAGTAACTCCTCTTCCAGTGTTTTTTTGTTTTTGTTTTTGTTTTTGTTTTTTAAGGTATTTTGTAAGAGTGGCATCTGCTAAGTTCTCATCTTCAGAGCCAGACATACCACTTAGTGCTACAGTGAATAATATTAAAATCTTCATAATTGTTGGTTTTCAGACTCAACCTAGAAGACTTAATTATAGTTACAGAGCAGAGACTATCTGCCAGCGTAAATCATGTTGTGGGGGCTGGGAGGCGAATGGAGTAAGGAGGGTACCGATGCTGTGATTCTCTCTCTTACCAAACAGGAAGTCAGAAAATACTGCCCGCAGTTGATAGGCCAGGAAATAGAGGTTTGTATATACAGTACTATGCTAAACTGTAATAGGAGAATTATTTAAAACGTGTCAGAGAGCAGAGAGTGAGGAGAGAATAGAGATGGTGCAAGTGTGGAAACCACTGCCTCTCTTGTGGTGGGGAAGGGGCGGTGAAGAAATCTAGCTGTGTGTGTTGGGGTTTGCGCTCAGTGTTGTCCTAGGGAAAGGTAAGGCTCACAAGAGCTGGCAATAAGCAGTAAAAAGGTAAGTAAAGTATGAAATAGACATACAATGTATTATTTAGAGTTGTGGAGGTAACTACTAGAAGAAGAAAAATTAGAAATGATTAAAAGTGGTTGTTTTTGGGAAGGGAGACAGGGATGGGGGAAAGAAGGAAAACTTATTTTTTAATTTCTTTTACAATTTGAATTTATATTGTGTATATACATATATTACTTTATCATCAAAAAAGAACCAATGACATTTTATAGAATAACATTTTATAGAATGCCTCAGTAGTCATTCAGTAAACATTTGAATGTGCCAGGTACGAGGTGTGGCTTTTTGGTATTTTCTTTTTAACTTATTCCTTAACGGTGACAAGTATAGTAATTTATGTGTTATTTTGGTACTGAATTTATGAGTGGCATTATTTAGCGGACTTCTGGGGCATTATCATCTCGGTAGACTTGATCTTTACTTTGGTTTCTTTACCAGGTTCATTGTCCCCATTTCCTGCGTGATCTGTAATGACATCATGGCCTATATGTTTGGCTTTTTCTTTGGTCGGACTCCACTCATCAAGGTAAATAGGTTATCCTAACATGAAATATCACCGTGACGGGAGGGTTGTGCTTTCAATATGAGCAGATCGGCTGGGCACAGAGAGGATATCTAGCTGTGTGTATTGTGGCCATGTCTTCGTGTCATCCTGGTAAGTCACTGATTTTAAGAAAAAGGGCAAAGGAAAACATTGAAAACTCATTAAAAAAAGAGAACTAATAAAATATTTTTACAAACTATATAGGCACACTTTTGGGGCTTTGATCTGAATTTGAGTGTTGTCATTTAGTCCATAGTCTATGGTTTTCATAATAAAAATATTTGAATGAGTGAAACAGAAAGGAGACCGAAGGAAGGGTATAAGGTAGGGAACAAAGAAACTATATTTGGGGGCATTTTAGAAGGTGACACGGTTAACAGGATGGGGGTTTTATGATAGAAAGGTTTTTAACAAGTAATCATGGTTCCCAAAGCTGGAGTTACTGAAACACCCGTTGCTAAGAATTTGTTCTCTGTCCACAGCTCTCCCCGAAGAAGACCTGGGAAGGCTTCATTGGGGGCTTTTTTGCCACTGTGGTGTTTGGCCTCCTGGTAGGTGGTGGCTCCTGGCTAGGAGGGTGGGAGTTGGGGGAGTAGACACAGGCCTCACCCTACCTTCCAAGGCCTGTCTAGAGCTAGAGAGTGTCTCCCGAGGCCAGGGCCTCCATCCTGCTGAAAATACTGACCTTGCCTGAGTAAAGGCAGCTACCAGCTGTCCTTTACTCATTAGTTTTCAACCAGGGTTTTGGCAGCTGGAGAGCAGGGCTGTGTGCACCTTGCACGCCCTCCTATGCCCAGGCACGGCATCAGCAGACAGCGTTCTGTCAGGCATCTGATGTTCCAAGGTCAGGGCAAGGGCACTGAGAGTAAGGAGTGAGGTGAGATGTGCCACTCCAGCCCAGATTTTCTCCTGCGTGTGCCCTGCCCTGAGGTGGATGACCTTCCTGCTCTTTTGAGAGCACCAGTCTTTGCTCAGACCCTGGGCCAGTCTCCCTTCTTCAGTGCTGTCTGGCTGCCCCTCAGTGCTCCCCCTCCCCACCCCCCAGCACTGTTGCTCTCTAGCCTTCTTCTTCCTGGTGTCTGCCTCTCACAGCACCACTCCCATGGCGTGCCTCTGGTTATCTCCAAGTTAAGAGATATGAGGAAAGCGGACCATAGCTCCCCAGATGGGGGAGGATCTTCTCATAGTTCTTTTTTTTTTTCATTTGCTTTTGTTTTTGAGACAGTGTTTCACTCTGTTGCTCAGGCTAGAGTGCAGTGGCATCATCATAGCTCACTGCAACCTCAGACTCCTGGGCTCAAGCGATCCTCCTGCCTTAGCCTCCCAAATAGTTGGGGCTATCACACTCTGCTAATTTTTGTATTTTTGAAAAAATTTTTTGTAGTGATGGGATCTCGTTATGTTGTTCAGACTTGTCTCCTGGCCTGAAGTGATCCTCCCACCTCGGCCTCCCAAAGCGCTGGGATTACAGGTGTGAGTCACCACACCTGGCCCTTCTTGTAGTTCTTTGCTAAAATTCATTCAGGTCTTTCCTGGATTCTTTCAGGCCTGGGTGTTTGTGCACCTCTGTGTGAGACCCCAGTGGGCAGTGAGCCTTTTTTAAAAAAAATTCAGGTATAATACATGTGTGATGAAACATGAACCTCTGATTCAGCGCAAAGCTCGCAGTTAGCGGGGCGCTAGGCACTGTGAGGAACGTGGCCAAACCAGGCATCTGCCGTCCAGGCTGTGTGGCTGGAACTTGTCTCCTTGCCCGTCTGCTCTTCCTCCTCAGCTGTCCTATGTGATGTCCGGGTACAGATGCTTCGTCTGCCCCGTGGAGTACAACAACGACACCAACAGCTTCACTGTGGACTGTGAGCCCTCGGACCTGTTTCGCCTGCAGGAGTACAACATTCCTGGGGTGATCCAGTCGGTCATTGGCTGGGTACGTGCCACTCACATGGGGTGAACAGCCTTTGGGCCTTGGTTGAACAGTGACTACAAAGAGAGAGCCCCCTCCACCACCACCTGCTGTCCTCAGAAGCTAGCTTCCTCCCTCCCAAAGCTCTAAGCCCCAGGATGAAGGAGAATTGCTCAAGCCAGGGCAGGAGACCTTTCCCCCAACTTCAGATCATGTAGACCAATGGTTCTCAAAGTGTGTTCTGTGGATCCCTGGATGACCCTGAGATCCTTTTAGTGGGGTCTGGGAGGTCACAACTATTAATATTTTCATCACTAGACCATGACATTATATGCCTTTTTCAATGTGTTGACATTTGCTGTGATATGGTACGAAAGCAGTGGTGGTTGAAACTGCTGGTGCCCTCACATGAGTTAAGGCAGTGCTTTCCTTATGCCGCACGCTTGTAGTACAAACAGGCCTGTTGCTCTTATGAATGTCTTTGAAATAGTAAAATTATTATTCAATCTTGACTCTTGCACACACACTTTTTTAATACTCTGTCTACTGAAACGGAATGTATGTGTAAAAAGTTTCCACTAAATACTGAAGTATACTGCTTGCCTACAGGGAAAGCATGTATGTGTGCAGTTTATGAGTCGAATCAGCTGTTTTTTTTTCTAGGAATGTAATTTTTACTTGAAAAGAACTGACAAATTATAGTTTTTTTTCAGACTTGAGAATTTGGCAGACATTTTTCTTTGAAAAGAATGAAGTGAGTGTGTCACTTTAAGGAAAATGACAGTAATTGTTACTAATGATAAAATTTGGCTCTCAAGTGAAAATTAGAATTTAGGAAAGCGTGACCTGCCACTGTGAGCTTGACAGCTTCCTGATTCTTAAAGGCTTTTCTGATGTGATCTGTGGTGATTTTAACATATGTTACATTTTTTTTTTTTACTTTTTTTTTTTTTTTGCTTTTTATATTAATTAATTAAGAGACAGGGTCTTGCTCTGTTGCCAGGCTGGAGTGCAGTGGCCTAATCATAGCTCACTACAACCTCAGACTCCTGGGCTCAAGCCATCCTCCTGCCTCTGCCTCCCGAGTGGCTGGGACTACAGGCTCACACAACCACACCCAGCTAATTTTTTTTATTTTTTGTAGAGATGGGTCTTGCTATATTGCCCAGGCTGGTCTCAAACTCCTGGGCTCAAGCAGTCCTCCTGCCTCAGCGTCCCAGAGTGCTGGTATTACAGGTACAAGCCACTGTGCCCAGCCAGCATATGATATTTTGATATTAAATGTGTCTACATTTGGAAGATTTATATAACTCAGTGAATCAGCATTTTCTTTCCTTTTTTTTTTTTTTTGAGACGGAGTCTTGCTCTGTCACCTGGGCTGGAGTGCCGTGGCTGCAGCCTTGCTCACAGCAACCTCAAACTCCTGGGCTCAAGTGATCCTCCTGCCTCAGCACTTCTCCTGCCTGTAGTTGGGATTATAGGTGTGCGCCATGACGCCTGGCTAATTTTTCTATTTTTAGTAGAGATAGGATCTTGCTCCAGCTGTTCTTGAACTCCTGACTTCAAGCGATCCTCCCACCTCAGCCTCCCAGAATGCCAGGATCATAGGTGTGAATCACTGGCGCCTGGCCAGAACCAGTATTTTCTAAATGGCTGATGCATGGTGTTATACAGTCATGCCTGTGTAAAAGAACCATTTACAGTGCAAGATAGGCCAATGGATTTTAATGTAAAAGAGTATATAATGTTCATCAGTAGGATTTTAGATTGCACATTGTACTTAACGTTGAAGAAATGACTACTCGTCAAGTTCTGGCTTGGTGTCAAAGAAGAATACCCACAATTATCTGAGAAGACTACTAAAATACTCTTCCATTTTTCAACAACATATCTGTAAGGCTGGATTTTCTTCATATATTTCTACTAAAATGATATACTGCAATAGATTAATTGCAGAATATCTTAATGTCTTCCATTAAGCTAGATGTTAGAGATTTACAAAAATGGGAAAAAAAAATCCACTCCTCTTACTGATTAGAAAATGTATATAATTAGTTTCATAAAGAGTTATTTCTGGTGACATGTAATAAGGCTGGGCCCATTTAGTGTTGATATAACGGAACACTCGAGGCTGGGTAATCATAAGGCAAAGAGGGTTATTTAGCTCACCGTTCTGCAGACTGGGAAGTATGAGAAGGGTGGTGCTGGCTTCTGGTGACAGCTTTTTGTCCTTGGCCACAGCGTAGTGGAGAAGGTCACAGGGGAAGCAGGAGGGCGAAGGGGCAAAACCCAGGGGGCAGCCTCGCTTTGTAACAACCCGCTCTCATGGGAACATTCCCGAGAGAGCTCATCCAGTCTCGAGAGTGAGAACTCATTACCTCTAGAAAGGCATCAACCATTCCTGCGGGATTTGCCCTCATAACCCCGACCCCCACCACGCCCCACCTCCCGGCACCGCCACACTGGGGGTCCGATTTCAGCGTGAGTCTTGGTGGGGACAACTCAGATCGCAGCACTGGGCTCGTGTGCACATTGACTTTTACTTTGCTTGTTCTCCTCAGAAAACGGTCCGGATGTACCCCTTCCAGATTCACAGCGTCGCCCTCTCCACCTTCGCCTCGCTCATCGGCCCCTTCGGAGGGTTCTTCGCAAGTGGATTCAAACGAGCCTTTAAAATCAAAGTAGGAAAGCCCTGCTCTCTGTCCTCTCGTCTTGCCCCCTCCTCGCCCAGCCCTGCCTGTCTCCCCCTGCCCTACCCCATCAGCCACCGCCCTCTTCTGAATACCAGGCTGTACACCCTGGTGACTAATGTGTGCTCTTCTTGACCCATGTGCTAAAGTTAGGTGGGTTAAATAAAAATACGTTTCTTTCCAGAAAAACACAATAGTTGATTTTCAGTTTGTTAATACATCTTTCTTCAATTTAATAAAATTATGTCCTAAGATAGCCTCTGCTCTGGATTTAATACTTTTCACTTTCTGTTGCCCTCAGCTACTCGGGACAGTTGCTGGACATTGGGGTTGGGACCTTTAGGCTGGATTTGGTCATTGGCTGAGCGCAGGCTCACCTGTCTCTCCCCTGCCTCTAACAGGACTTTGCCAATACCATTCCTGGCCACGGAGGCATCATGGATCGCTTTGACTGCCAGTATCTGATGGCCACCTTCGTCAATGTGTACATCGCCAGTTTTATCAGGTATACACTTTTCCATGTTGGTGGATTTTTAAGCATGGTACAATTCTAGAATTTTAGTTACATCAAAGTTCCAGTGAAAAGCATCCCAAATGTGAATGTAGTTTTCATTTTTTACTGCTTATGGATTTTCGGAAACCTCCTCCCACCCTCCATTAGTATAGACTCCAGAGATCAGAGCAGCCACTTGGATAATCAGGCCTTAGAAGCTTCCAGGCCCCAGCTCAGTGCCGTTTCTTCACGTTCTGTTCCAGGGGCCCTAATCCAAGCAAACTGATTCAGCAGTTCCTGACCTTGAGGCCAGATCAGCAGCTCCACATCTTCAACACGCTCCGGTCTCACCTGATCGACAAGGGGATGCTGACAGCTGCCACGGAGGACGAGTAGGGGCCAGCCAGGGCCGGGAGAGCAGGAGCAGGACTGAGCGAGGGGCAGGTCTCCAAGGCAAGCCCTGCTGGTGTGACTCAGACAATGACAAGGCTTCAACTCACTGTCTTTCTTTTTTTTGGTAGGGTATTTTTTATTTGTGGATTCAAAAAATCTGTATATACAGTCTATGTTTATGATTTGGGTTGTGAGTAAGCTATAGCTTTGAGTTGGAACGAAGTCACGGGGGTAAAAACCGTTTGAGTTTTTTAAACAAACAAAAGTATTTAACAATCCAGAAGACAATGTTGCCCAGCTCAGAGTGTGTCTGCTTGGTGGTTCGAGCCCCCATCAATTGAACTGTTTCTGGGCTCAGACAAACACAGACATGCATCTGTGTCTGACCAGTTCACGGGGCTTCCTTACCTGTGTCGGGGGGCGTGGCTTGGATGTCTTTCCTGTACTGGAGAGCTTTCACCTGGTCTTTTTTAGCAATCTCTGCTTGGAACCATGGGAGGTTGCCTTCTGTGGGACGGAAGGATGGATGCTTATAAAGAGAGAAGCATTCCGTCCACACGGAAATCCTGCAAAGTATAAAGAAGCTCTGCTTTGTAGTATGGTTTTACCTTACTTCATCACAGACTGAAAGAAAGTTTCAGTTTTTATTTTTTTCAGAAAGCACGAGAAATTATTTATAATAGTCTGGAGAAAAAACACACTGTACTATTTCAAGTGTATGCAGTAGAATGTACTGTAACTGAGCCCTTTCCCACGTTTTCGGCTCGAGTGTCTCCTGTAGGGCAGTCCAGCTAACCGTGTCTTTTTCAGGGACGATGCCGTCACGTTTGTGCTGTAGACCTGCTGCTGCTGAATCCTTCCCGGGGCTTTCCCATCAGGCAGGGAGCGGAGGGCTTCTCACTCGCGCACCCTTTGCCTGAACACCCATGTAGCTGCTGTGTCGTGTATATTTTCCTCTTAAGGGTGTATATATCTGTTTGTTTTCAAAAGTCACTCATTTCTTACAGTGATTTTAGTTGCACCATGACTTTTTACTGAAACCACAAAGTCCTGCTTAAAACTATGGAAAACCTAACCTGATTAGAGGCTTGACTATTTTGAAGTTTAAATGCACACTTTTTGTATATATAATGTGACCAGTTTAAGTCAATTATATATAATGTGACCTTTTGACTGGGGTACCTTTTGTTGTTGTTACTTGCTAAACTGTGATTTATTTTTTTCCCTCCCTAATTATAAAGGTGAGAGTGACTTGGGGAAGACAGATGAGTCCTAAGCAATGGGGCGTGGGAGAGACAGTTTGCTGCCCGAATGTGTTCAGTTATTCTGTGCCATGGTTGCTTTCACTTCCAATGAGGGTGTAAGGACTTGCTTTAGCACATTGGTCTAGTGGTGGTTTGTGTTGTTTCTGCTTGTAAATTAGCCTTACTGCCTCCCTCAAAGCTCATGGTCAACCCAGGTCTCTGAGGCGTGGTGCAAAGAACAGAGCCCTCAAAATGTTTCAGTTCACATATCACCGTGTGACCTCCACATGCGTGCAGGGTGGAAGTGGCTTCTTTCCTCTGAACTTTCACTTCATTTCACCTTTATGGCTTTTCTTGTTCAGGTCCAAGGCCTTCTTAAAAACAAAACACGTGTGACCCCCGGGCAGGATGCATGGCTCTCAGGGGACTCATTTTCCGTGCTGTCTTCCCATGTCTCTATTCTGCAACTCTGGCTGAGCAAGTTCACATCGCTAGAGGCTCCTGTGGGTGTTGAGTCACGTCCTGGGCACCCAAAAAGGAAGTGCTTTCAGGCCTTTTCTAAATGCTTGTCCTCAAGGTGAGTCAGTATCTCAGCAACAAATCTGAAGCAGTGAAGGTGATCAGTAATGGGACTATAGTTTTCAGGTTGGAGAGTGAACCTGGATCACCAAACTAGATACCGAAGGGTGCCTATTTGTCTCTTCTGTCCCTTCGTGGGTATATGTGGGGTCCTTGGGAGCAGCGAGTCTCACTGGGGCTCAGCAGCAGAGACTGGGCTGCCTTAGGGATCAGGAGCCTGGCAGTAGCAGGCACGGTTGCCGTCCTTTGTGGACGTGGTCACTCAGGGGTCCTGGGAAGCAGGAGCTGGATGCTCACTGGAGCTGCCGGCAGGAAGGCCAGAGGGTTTGCTTGGCCTTTATTTTCTGATTTCCCCACGTGCTTTCTGGGGAAGAGGAATTTCCCAGTCAAGTAGCCAGAAGAGCAACTCCACCTTGTGTCTGTAGAGCGCAGTGTTTCTCTTTCTCCTAATATTTATTTACAGACGAGATTCAAAGGCTGTTTTAACAGACACCCGTGCAGATCTTAATGAATGGCATTGCTCGCTTTAGACCCACTTTTTTCTTTTTTTGGTCAGAAATAAAATATGACTGAAACCATGTGCCCCTCCTTGTGTGAATTCACTGTTTATCATTTCCACGCATGGTTTTGTGTTTCTCACTTGTTTCTGTATTCATCAGTATTTTGCAGTCCCGTTTTAGAGATTTTTGTTTTGTTTTCCAGTTTGTGTCCTCTGCATTCTCACAACAGCTTTCTGAGGTGCCTCAGGTGAGAGTCATGAGCACCTGAGTTAGGGACAGAGCTTCCCCTGGGTGGCGGGGTGGCGTCAGGATGCGCTCTGTGCACAGGACTAGCCCTGCTTGCCTGGCCAACGTGGTTTGAGCACGCCTGGGATGTTGCAGCTTTCCTTCCCTCAAGCTCACGCGGCCTGGCCTGAGCCAGGTTGGAGCTTAAATTGCTCTTAGCTCATAACTGGTGAAGTGAGGAGTTGATGAGGAAGGGATCTCAGAAACCAGTGCTGACTCTCGAAACGCGAGCCTGGTGTCCTGACCCGTGAGTTGTGCTCATGACAGCTCACAGGGCACCGGTCTTGACCTGTGTGTGTTCGCATGCCGCCTTCTGAGTTGTGTTCGGCATCGAGAGTGCACATTTGTGTTTTACTCCTGAAAGTGAGACCATTTAAGGCAGCCTGGGCCTTAGGTATGTTTATTAGTATTTTTCCCTTTGCCCATCTGCTTATGTATTGTCTGTATGTTAATTATTTTTTGTCGTTTCATATTCTGAATTTTAGTAGCTACAGTATTAACTACATTTAAAATGTATCTACTCTTAGTGTTGCACACTCTGTAAGGTATAAGAACTAGTCTCACATCCATTGAAACTAGTCTCTTTTCATAAGGGCGAAATACAACTTTTAACCTATATAGGTAGAATTTGAAACCATTTTTATGGAATGTATTCTTTCCCACTGGGCTTTTAACCTGTAACTTGACCTATATTATGCAAGAAAATCCCAAAACTATACTTTAAGGGAGACTGACTACACAGACCCTGTGATTTGAGTTTAAGCTAGTTGTTCAGTTGGCGGGAGCCTGATTCAAATGGACTCTTGAGTTGAAATCTTCACACTGTCAGCGAACTCCTGGCAGGCTCAGGTCCACCCTACTGTTGACAGATTTGGGCAGGGGGAGGATGTGAATGGCTCAGGGCAAAAATCAGCCTTGCTGGGGAAAACTGTTCAGCAGTGGCCTTGTTCCTTATGAAGCCAGCCCTAGGTGGATTTCTGAGGGAGGAGGTTTTCATCACTCTGCTAAATGTGATACCTCACTGCTGGGACACGTCCCTATTTTAGTAATATCGTAAGCACTGTTTCCTTTCATCTTTTAAGCGGCTTACATCTGGGTCCATGTTTTTTGTACACTGCTTATGTGCCAAGAAAAGGGTGGAGTGGGGAGGGGGACAATTTCACTTGGACCCAGGTTCCTGTTCTTCTGAGGGCAGGGTCAGGAGGAAAGGCTGGGGGAAGGATGTCCAGGCAACTGTTGTGGACACATTGCAGGACGGTAAGCCGTGAGTGGACTCGCACGTGTGCTTGTCTGGAGCACAGGGCTCCAAAGAGCAGCTGGAACAAACTATTAGCTCCTGAACACAGAGACTAATACTGACACACAGCCTCATAGTCTTCCTTGTCTTGGCCAAAACAATCTTCCTTTTCTTTTTATCACATTCCACACAACTGCCCAGCTTCCACTTCTTAAAGAGTTAACAGTTCCCACTTCCTGACTCAGTTCCCCTTGTTGGGCAGGGCCTTATGGCACAGGCTGCATGGGTTGCTGGGGTTTGGACCAGGT
The DNA here is from genome assembly GCA_004363605.1 of Indri indri. NCBI lineage: Eukaryota > Metazoa > Chordata > Mammalia > Primates > Indriidae > Indri > Indri indri. The sequence continues at coordinate 4,627 of RJWJ010026773.1, read as the reverse complement.
GGTGACGAGGGACTCTTATTTTAGGGCCTTGCCTGGCCCACCTCCTCTTGGGCCTGGACTTTTCCCTCCTGCATCCCCTACAGAGGGTGGGTCCCATTCTCTGGAAGAGTCCCAGCTGCTGTTTCATTCCAGGTTGACCAGCAGTGGCCTTGCTCACCTGGCTCTCAGGTGGATGGAGGCCGCGCTTCTCACCTGGGCTGTCTCTTGATCAAGGCTCTTTCCTGCTTGTATGGGGACCATGTTTTCCAAGGCACAGAGATCTCCGCTCTGAGGGCAGTTTAGGAGGTATACTTTGGAGGCTAAAGTGCTAGGTTTTTTAGGGCCTGTGGATGACTTACGAGAATAGAGAGGCAGAACATGTGCGGTCTAGGGTTTTGTGGCCAGTGGGTTTCAAATCTGTTGGCTGTTTGAAGACTGTCCTCTCCCCTCCGCTTCTCTACCAAAGGCCTATCTACTGAGGTTCCTTCTCTTTTTATTCTTGAGCCAGTGAGATGTCACCAGTGTGTTTATTAGTGATTACAATATAGTGCTTAATATGTGCCAGGCACAGTGCTAAAGGTTTACATACATTATCCTGTTTAATCCAGAAAACAACCTTTGATTGGGTATTATTATCCCATTGTGTAGATCAGGAAACTGAGTGTGACTGAGGTCGAGAGCAGTGGTTAAGAAGACAGACTTCAGGCTCAAAAAGCCCTAGTTCTGAGCAGGTTGCTCGGCTGCTGTAAGCTTCCACCTCCAACCCAGTTGGGTCTGATAATAGTACCTTCTCCATGAGGAGGTTGTGAGGATTTAATGAGATAATGCACGTAAGCATTTAGCACAGTGCCTGGCACATAGTAAGCGCTCAATAAATGGTAGTTCCTTTTGTTGAACTCTGCTAGTAGTTGGCCCACGTTGGCGTAGTGCCAGAAACTGGGTTCTCACACCGCCACTGCCCTGCACGCAGCCCAGGTCCTTCTGAGAGAAGCGGTCCAACCTTATCACCCCTCTACAGCATCTTGGTGCTTCACGTGTCATTAAGAAGGCCAGCCTGACAAAAGGAAGGAGGCTGCGAGGTGTTCAGAAATTCTGTTCTTAACGGGAAGGCCTGGCCTGAGAATCTTGCCCACCTCCTGTGCGTGTGGTCTGGACTGTCCACGGGGAGCAGGCTGTTTCCTCTTGCCTGGTGGTGCGTCCACTCTGCGGGAGCAAAGGCCTGTCTGTGACTCGCTGTGGACACCGCTTTCCCCTCTGGCCAAGGGCTGCACCCTGTACACACAGCTCAGGAACCTGCAGCAGTTGTTTGTACATTTTCAGGGGCCAAGAAGAGTAGGGAAAACAAACCTGCTGTGTAGGAAGCCGTACAGACTAAAAGCCTCAGAGTCTTGCCCACACCTGTTCAATGCAGCCAATCTAGGGCCTCGTGTTTCACTCTTTCTTAAAAGTATGAACAGGACAGAAGTGGGTGACCCATTGAGGACAGACAGCGCGGGGTATTTCTGTCGAATTCTGGGTTAGCAAAGGATCAAATGAGTGATTCATGAGTGGAGGGAGAACAGGCACAGGACTGGGTGAAAAAAAGTTCCTTTAACTTCATTTTCCAAACAGACACAAGGGGAACTGGGGAGGGAGTGTGTGTGAGGCGGAGGCCTCCTCGCTTTGAAGGAATGGTGCTGGCGAACAGGACCTGTGGGGTTCTGAAGCCAACTGAGTAACAACGATGCAGAACTACTGGCTCGACTGTGGAGTAATTCCTGGGTGTTACTGGGACCCAACAGCCTATTGCTAGCATTTAAATAATGGTCTCTCCCTTTCTGTTAATAAAGTAATGGTAACGCCACGAAGCAGGAGAAGATGGTGGTGGGGTTTTAGCAAGCAGCTGCTGTGATGGGCTGATCCTGGGTTTGCCCCCGAGGGTCCCTTTGCCCTTCTGGGCTTGCGTTTGCCAGGCCTGATGCTTCCTCTCTCATTGTGCCATCAAAGGGACCCAGGGCAGCCTTTTGTCCACACACAGTCTCTGCAGTGGAGGCGAGGGACCTCTGGACGTCGAGCCGAAGATGCCCTGCAGTGGTCACTCAGGGCGCCGGTAGGACCAGCTCTTTGCAGCCCTCAGAGGGCTTTCTCTGTATAAAGTGCTCAGAAGGTTTAGCCACCTGGTGATTCTGTCCCAAGTGAAATTGTGTTTGCTGCTATCACCCACATAGCTGTCTCTGTCTTTGGCTGCTGGGATGCTTTCTGTCATTAGGTTCTGGTGCTGGTTTTGCTGGCAGCACCAGGACAGAAGAGGGCTTAAGAATGTTTTCTAGTGGGCAGAATGTGCCGACGTGTTTTTGTAAGAGTGTTCTTTGTGTGCTGTCTTCTAAATCCTCTATACACAGAGCACTGTGGGCCTTTAGCAAACCCTGCGTTTCTGTGTTGCTGGGCGTCTGATGATGAAGAGAAAGAGCTGAACAGACATCAGGGCCAATGAAACCAAAGGACTTGGAGCCAAGAGAACAATTCAGGGATTGGGAGGCAGCGGTTTATTGTCATCCAGCCAGAGGACTCCCGAAAAGCTGTAGGGGCAGCAGCAGGAGGAACACGGGGGCTGGGAGGGGGCCAGCCCAGCGAATGCTCACGTGGGTGTTGGGACCAGAAAACTGGGCTCAGAATACCCATGCAGGGAAGTTTGAAGGTCATGGATTATCTTCTAGATTGGTACTGATTCCAAGTTTTAATTTTTATTGCTGTTTAATACCTTCTAAAACAGACAGGGAAGATCAGACAGGAACCCCCTCTGTTTTGAAGAGTCTTGGAAACCCTGGTGTTCTTGGGTGCGTCATGCACAGCTGTGGACATCCTTCTTAATTCTGTCCACTTCGGGGATTTATTTAACCTGAAAGTTCCCCAGACACAGACATGGCCTCCCCACCCGCTTCGGGGAGCTGTCTGTGCTTGGAGTGCCAGGCGGTCACATGGGCCCATCGCTGCCAGCGTCTGCGCCTCCCAGAGATCGGCTGTGTCTGCCCTGGCCCTCCGGCCTCTGTGATCGGGCGGAGCATCCCCTGGTCAGTCTCTCTGCCCCGCCCTTTGCGAAGTGGATGGACACGGTGGAATCAGTTGTCTGGCACCGATAGGTCAGGTGTTGATACTCAGTTTTCCCACCCTCAGACATGGCAACCTTGAAGCAACTCTTGGGCATGTGTGTGGGTCCACATGACAGTCCTCACAGCGTCCCCGGATAGTTGTGTGCCTGGGCGCTCCTGCTGTGCCGTCTCCCCACCTTGGCGTTTCACTAAATCAGCGTTTTTGCTGCAGTTGATCTTTGTGCACTTCTGATCAGTGTTGACCAATACGTGTAGGTTCTTTTTCCACACAATGTAAGAACATGATATGCTGTACATTGGAAAATACTCACCTTATTTATATACCTGAATGTTCCTACTACACAAATAAACATATATTAAATCCTAGATCGTGTGTGTTTTTTGATTGGGGGGTGCATTTTGAAGGCCAAGGGTGCAGAAGGGGTGTGCCGACCTGGTGCCGTCGTCGGGGTTGCTTCTGTGGAACAGTGTCGCCTCCCAGGACGCTGCTGCCCGCTCCCTGCTTCCGGCGACACCGCCGCCCTTGGCCTTCGCAGCCTGCTCCCTGGCTCCCCGCCCCCGTGGCTGCTCCTCCTCGGCCTTCTTTCTGGGCATCTCTTCTCATCCCTTAGATCTGTGGTCCCCAACCCCAGGCCGGGGACCAGTACTGGTCCGTGGCCTGTTGGAACCGGGTCGCAGCCGCTCCTCATCACTCGCATCGCTGTGTGAGCTCCACCTCCACCCGAGCCCCTGCCTCGTGGAAAAATTGTCTTCCATGAAACCGGTCCCTGGTGCCAGAAAGGTTGGGGACCACTGGTGGCATTCTGCCTGAGGCTCTCATTCCCTCCCTGAATTCTCTGCCCTGGGTGTTCCCACCCACTCTCAGGGCTCTAATTACCGCCCTCACTCCTACAATTCCCAAGACCATACCTCTGGCTCACGGGCCTGTATTTCCAACTACTTATGAGGCCTCCCATGTGGACTTTGCGTGACCAAACCCAAAGCCATGGCCTTTTCCCACTGCTCCCCAAATCCAGTGTTCTTTCACTCCCATCTGTCTGTCACTCATGCTGGTGACTGGAGTGATCTCCTCCGTGATCAAGGCCTGCCCGTGCTGCCTTCTAAACATGCTTCGCTGTCAGCCAGGCCCGTCTCCAGAATTTCTCGGGCAGCCTCTGCTGTTTCCCTGCAGCCTAGCCACCTCTGCTCTTCCGTTCCTCGTGCTGTGGCCGGGGTAAGCGTTCTCTGCTTGGAACCCTTTGGTTTCTCGGGTTAGAGTTCAGACTGGGGAATGAGGCCTCCAGGACCACTTACGAGCTCTCCGCATCTGACCCGCACACTCGGGCTCGGCCCCCTCACAGCCACACTCACTGCTCGTCCTTTGTTCCAGACACACACTCCTCTCCTGGCCTCAGCCTGTGCCGTTTCCCTGCCCTCCCTCAGCTGCCTAACGCCAGCTCTCTTTGCAGGTCTCACTGTCGGCAGTGAGAGAGACCCTTTGCTCAGGGAGGCCTGACGTGCTTCCTGCCCCAGGACTCTGTTTTCCTGGAGCCTGTGGGCCCTGGTAGGAGGGTCGGGGG
>RJWJ010026772.1:0-22728 GCA_004363605.1 Indri indri | reverse complement strand
GCTTTTAATCTGGTTGATTTTGTGGAAGTAAACATTGCTTAATTGTGCTTAACTAAGTATCTGCAAAAATGGAGGGGCTTTAATAGAAATGCTTAAAAAATACTGGGGCCATTTGTAGATTTACTATGCATTTACAGCTCCACAATGTTTGTGCAGACCAACTAAATAATGATTTAACTTCAGGGATAGACGTGATCATATGTACACAATTATTTCTTCTAAAACCCCTAGTATTTAGCTCACTTGGCACTAACTGCCAGAACTAATTATTACTATCTGAATTCCTTTCTTTACAGATGCCCTAGAAAATAAAACACAGTTTTGGTTTTTTTTTCATCTTACTCCTGTACAATTTTTCTGAAATAGGTGTTAATTCCTTTTCCCCCTTCTCTTTATTTCTATCGAGTGGCAGCGGGTAGAGGACAAAGAAGGCAAAACTACACTTTATGTGCCACCATTATATTCCCTTTGAAATACACCGAATAATAATAATCCAGTCCAGCATTTTTACTCTCTGTGAATATAATCTAAGACTTCTTCCCAACCCAGTCATTTAAGGACCATCTAAAACTCAATTGGAAATGACATAAAAGTTGAAACACTTTCATTCCAATTGCCTGGTAATATTAGGCAAGATATTTAACACGTAGATTTTTGATTTCCCTATAAATATAATAAGAAAATATTGTAATGTTTAAATAGTTGTGGTGGGTAGAAAAATCTATTAATTCCTCCTGCTTTAGGAGAATTTATAGCAATTTTCTGAGAACAAAGATTGACAAAAATAATTGCAATTGTTATAAAATCTTCAAAAAATTTTTCACTTAAGATGAAAATCATTTCGGGTTTTTTTTACATATACCCACATATATGAAGACATAGCGATGATAGCTAATGTATAAGAGAGAAAGTCAACTAAAGAGAAATAGGTAAGTAAAAATACAAGCTCCACAGATTGCAAAAGGAAAAATGCAAAGCAAAGTTTTGAATGTGGGTGCAAGAGTTGATGCTAGCTTCAGGTGCTGAAGTGAATAGTGATAGATGTGAATATGTCTTCTTCAGTGTAATCAGTTAATGGGGCCGGCCATTCTGCCAGCCACCAGGAGTTAGGCTGCACCTCCTTTATTTGCAAAAGTAGACTAAAAACGTGTTACCATTATCCTTCTTTAACTATGACTTTATGGGATACTTGACTTTATGGGATACTTAGAATCAAAGATGTGGGCAAAGACCAAGCATTTTGGTTTGGGCTTTATTTTAAATATATATTTTATTTTGCTTTTTTTGCATTTCCAATTTTTGGTCAAGTAACTGACTCAACAAAATCACCAGTATCATAATAAGGTTCCACTCTACTGTTATAAAATTTGGTTATACTCTAGATACATAGGCTGAATAAAGCACAAAGCCAGAAAAATTAAGCACACAAAAAAGGAAATATACATTCAAATAGTAAAAATAAGTTAAAAAGTATAAAATAAAAACATGAAAAACATAAGTCTAAAAAAGGAAGCAGATAAAAACAAAACTAGAAATTCTGGAAATTAAAAAATATAGTGTGGTATTCTGTATTTTCCAAAGATAATTGAGACAGTAGTCTCTATCTCACAGGCTCTATTCCCATAAAGAGCAGGGGTATATTTTTCCCCAACTATTGAATCTCAGATGAGCCCATGACTGCCTTTATCAATAGAATATGGAGGAAGACCCTTATGCCGGATATTGTGTTACTTCTGGGAAGCTTCTATATCCTGCTTCCTGGAATTCTGAGGATCTAAGAAGTCCAGGTGGTAACATACATAGGGGAGCGGAGAAAGATGGCCCAATAGAAACCCCCAGTGGTCATCTTTCTGCACAAACACTAAATTCAACAGCTATCCATGCAAGCAAGCACCTTCAGAAGAACCAAAAATCAGGTGAGTGATCATGCTAACTGTTTTTAACATTACAACAAGGAAAGAGCCACTAAAGAGGGAAGAAAAGACAATCTTGCATCGCCTAGCTGCTCCCACCCCCAACCCCCCGCCCCAGTCCCCTGGCAGCGCCGCAGCAGCATGCCAAGTAAAGAAAGAATCTGTGTGCCTGGGGAAGGGAGAGTAAAGTGATTGTGGGACTTTGCATTGAAACTCAGGGCCATACTGGCACAGGGAAACACAGCAACGGGCAGAATTCTACTGGTGCCTACGGAGAAGAGCATTTACATCAGCCTGGATGGAGGGAAATCCTCCACCCCAAAATCCAAGTTCCAGCTAGCCCCACCACCGGCTGACCAAAAGTAGCCTGGGGCCTGGACTAAGTTTGTGAGGTCACAGGCCACAAAGATTGCAGTCCTTGGACAATTACTGTGGCTGTGCTGGCTCAGAGTCGGTGGATTTGGATGCACATGATCCAGTGAGACAGCAGCAGTAGGGGCCAAGCCGGTGCCTGTGTCATCTCCTCCTCCCAGCTATAGGCAGTGCAGCTCAGAGAATCTTCTTCCACTTGGGGAAAGGAAAGGGAAAAGTTCAGAGGACTTTATTTTGCAACTTGGCTACTAGCTCAGCTACAGTAAAATGAAATACCAAGCAGACTCCTGACGCCCCTAAGTCCAGACCATAGTTCCTGGATGGCATTTTTGGAACCACCTTGGGCCAGAGGGAAACATGCTGCACTGAACGGAAGGACCTATTCCCGGCAAGAATCACCACCTGCTGAACAAAGTGCCCATGAGCTTTGAATAAACGTAAATCTGTTCATGTTTAATTGTATAACACACAATAGTGATCACTATTTAGACATACTATCTGTTTACTTTTCTATAATTTTTTAGCAAGTTTCCCTGTAACATTTTATGGTGCTTTTTGTCAGACTCTCGGGGCAAGATTGCACAAACAAGGCAACAAAGTTCCTGGCTGTGGCAGAGGTTTTCCAATTTCTGATAAACAATTCGGTCAATGCACATTCACTGCAGAAAGAGAAGATATTGTTTCATAAAAGTTTTAGTGCCTCACATTGGTATGATTTCCAGATGTATTAATTACATATCACAATGTGTCTCTTGACAATCAATGCACTAAACTGAACAGAAAAGTTACAGCCAGCTAGTTTTCTGTCAGGTTAAATAAGTTACATTCCTTGTATTTCCTTGTATTGCTATCAGGCTTCAATACCTCCATGATTAGGAAGGATAGTCAATATTACACTGCACGGTAAACCTCAGGGATTTATGCCAATTACACTGTTCTAGTAATTTATTTTTGATGACTAATACATTAATTTTAATAGGACTATCTTTTTAATATGCTTCTTGTTTAGAAATAATTGATGTCACACAATGGTGAAAAACTATATTAGTTGCAAAATCCCATTTTTATGCCTTTTTTTTTTTTAGTATTCTTGCTTTTCATTTCACTTGCTTTCCATTTGCTGTTATTTCTCAGTGAAGCATGAAGATTTCCTATTCTCCTCAAAATGTTACCATCTTTACATTATCCACAAGGTAATTATCCTGTCAAATAACTTTCTTATTTTTCTTTGATTGGAAAATTTCATTAAAATACAGCAGTATTTACATCTAATTTCCTGTTACTTAATTCAATTATCTTTATGAACAGTACTTAAGTAGAGGATACCTTCATTAACTTTAAAATAATGTCAGAGAGAAATCCAAAAATGAGTAAGCCATGGATCCTCCTCTTAAGGAACTTCTTAAAGCTTGATATTAAACTAAACTGAAAATAACATAACATCATTTTTTCCCATTCCAATGACAAGATTGTTATAGTATAGAGCCAAGAAGTAGCAGGTACACATTAATAATTCCAGATCAATCATTTTGCTCCCTAAGCCAGCTGAGGCAGAAAAAAAGGAAATTGAGAGCACTCGCTTGAATTTTGATGTTCCTGTACAAAACTGCTGAACGTTTTCTGAATCAATTTATAGGTACAGAAGAGTAAAAAGGCATAGTTTCTACAATTTGACAAATAGTTTGTACAATTGAGAAATATTGTTTAGTTAGTGCTACTGTGATATTATTATTTCACCAGGGTACTGTAATATGAAGATATTGATTTATTGATAGAGAAATAAGAAGCAGATTGGTCCATTAAGATCTTTTAATTTTTTCTTGCTTTCTTTTTTGAAGTTTTCCTATTCAAAAGATAAATTATCTTTTCTGTCTTATGATATCTGTAGAATTGAATATTATATAAAGGCCATTTTAAATCTTGATGTTTTATTATCGTTTTATAAATATTTCCACAGTGCCATTCTTATTTTCAAATAATGCCTAATATATAACCTGATATAAAGGCTGTGACTTGAACATTGTTCTTTATTATTGCTCTAACATTATTATTAATATATTTTCTGGATTTTACATTTATTAAGATTTAAGATGTAAATTATTAGCCAGACCCCGAGAGAGTTGTTCTCCACTGCCGTAGAATCAGCTGCCTATTCATTAAGAATAATATTCATGTCTATGAGATTGAAAACATTTCTTTTTAAATTTTAAAAAGGAAGCTTGATGCTACTTCGGTAAGAATATCTTACCCCTTTAATAAAGGAAAATTTAATTTGCATATATAATACAAATCTAGTTCATTAAACTACATGAAATCCTTTAGCAAGCCAGCAATTATGTATGATCAAAGAGGTTTCCAGTTAATACAAGATTAAATGTCAAATGCTTTTCACATAAAGTAAAGTAATTAAAATAAGTTCAACATTACTGAAATTTACTACCATTCCTAAAAACATACGTGACTTGATTTGTTAATGCTGGATAATTTGTATTCAATTAATTTATCTTGCAATAAAATAAACTATTACTTTTATAATTTGGGTACGTTAGCAATTGAATAGACTTTAAGGAGAAAAGTTATTTGAAAAATTATGACAAAGTTTCATTATAAGTATTAATTACAACATATAGATTATAGTAATATATGTGAAGGAGAATAACACAATGACACCAAAAAATACAAAGTCGAAGTTTTCCAGATTACTTAGCATCGGTAGAAAGCATTCATGCTTAGACTATAGCATGTTGGGTATATCATGAGTGTTGCATGGGAGGAACTTCACTCTCCTTTTGTTCTTCTTTTATGAAGAGAATAAATGTGACACAGACCTTATTAGTGGGTACAAATAGTGTGTTTGGGGGTACCAAAAAGTCTAAACTTATATATCATCTATTTTACAGTGTTCTGGCTAAAGGCAGCTATGTCCAACACCTAAAATCTTGGAAGTTCTAGGGGAATTTGGACGACCTTCTGCTTTGAATACAACACTTTTGGTTCTTTTGGGAACATGAGTTTGTGTGAAGACTTTACCAGGAATTTCACACAAAAACTTTATTCCCGATAGCTCATTGTTAGGCAATACAGAAGTAGCATTTTAGGACATTTTGCTTGTCCCTGCGAAGATGAAGAGCAACATATCAAGATTACAGTAAATAAAAAGTTTACTTTAATAACAAATTATAAGTGCAAATCTGAGCAATTGCATTTGATGGTTTAATATGTGATTCATTTTAAATTGCCTGTTGAATTAAATTATGGATCATTTTCTTGCTTTTATATAAAATATGTCCTACAAATCAGTGGTCCCCAGCCTTTTTGATACCAGAGACTGTTTTCATGGAAGACAATTTTACAACAGACCGGATGGGGCTTGGGGATAGTTTTGGGGTGATTCAAGTGCATTAAATTTATTGTGCAGTCAAACCTCTCTCCTAATGATAATCTGTATCTGTAGCTGCTCCCCAGCGCTAGCATCACCACCTCAGCTCCACCTCAGATCATCAGGCATTAGATTCTCATAAGGAGTTCATAACCTAGATCCTTCACATGCACAATTTATAGTAGAGTTCAGGTTCCTATGAGAATCTAATGCCATCACGGATCTGACAGGAAGCAGAGCTTATGCAGTGATGCAAGCGATGGGGAGTTGCTGTAAATATAGATGAAGCTTCGCTCTCTTGCCTGCCAGTCACCTTCTGCTGTGTGGCTCAGTTCCTAACAGGACACTACCTGATCCATGGCCTGGGTTTATAAATATACAGTATTACAATTTAAATGTGTTGCTCTAAATATTTTAATTTTATATGCAATCAGCTTTGATATTTTTAAAATATTTCAAAATGAGTTTTCTTTCCTAATAATTTCAGCAAAGTAAATTCTGTGTAATGATTCAGCATGAAATTAAAAAGGTAAATGTAAACGTAACAAAAATAGTTTCCTTTATGTTTCCTTGTGTGAGTTCGATGATCAATTATTCCATCATTAATTCTTTTAGCATCAAAAAGTATATTCTAATTTTTCCCTTGTTCCAAAGCTGTACTTTCAGTTCTTTTGTATAATTGTCACAAATATTTTTAACTCTAAAGCCTTTCATTTATATAGGTAGATTTTTAATTTGCTTGGATGCTCTCTTATTAGCTATGTTCTGGAAATGAAAAAGAAATGCTGTCTTTTTGCCTGTTTTGCAAAAAATACATCTTACAAAATTTATCCTTGCTGTTTTGCAGCTTTCTTGCAATCTAGTTGACAATTTCTCTAAATGCTTTATTCCAACTTTTGTGATTAGAGCTAAAACCTCTGGAAGGTTTTGACTAAAAAAGAAAATATGAATGAATACTTAAACATACTTATGTAAGACTTACTGAGAAATTTGTTTTTTTGTATTATTTGTTTAAAGAAGAATATTGTTTAGACTTTCATTGTTACTATATAAGGTTCTATGAATTATTATGATGCATGAGGAGACAGGAATAAAATATCGATTTCAAAAAGTAACAAACATTTGGAAATTCTATCCCAAGATATACTGTTAGCCAGCTCTTTGGTGGTAGGTAAATTGACATTTAAGGTCAAATTTTCAAAGTACACTCAAAGGAAGTTTTTCTTTTCCAACCCACTACCTTTTTATTACAGCCATAACTAAGATAGACACACATAATTCTGCCTACGACTTCAATATGCTCCAAAAATGTCAAGTCTGACTATATAGAAACCAAAAAATGTTAACCACAGTTGGATTAGGTTTAATTTTCCATTCGATGCACTTCAAAGGCAATTTAATTGCAAACATAAGAATAGTAGCCACCCTCACATGTTATGAATTAGTTTGGTTTATAGTGTATGAACAGGAAAAAAAGATTAATACCTTTTTCATAGGTATATTGATTCTCAAGGAAGTGTTTACAAACTTTGGAATGTATACATCTACCTACCTACCTCCATATCTATTCATCTCTCTATCTATCATTTATCTGTCTTCTCTTTGTTCTTTACCTATCCATCCTTCTGAATCAGAGTAATGTAAATGTTCTCAAATTTACCACCATAGTTTTTTTTTTTTTTTTTTTTTGACAAATGCTTGAAAGATAAATGATTAGCTATCCAGAGTTTGGGTATATTGGCAAAAGGGCTGCTATATTTGTATTTGTATCATACAGGATATAATGAGAGGACTACAATTAGGAAAATAGGAATAGAGAGGAAGAGGAAAGAGCTAATATTTATCAGCAAAGACATTTAAAATTGCCTCTGGGTTCATGGAGAACCCAGTTAGAAGGCTGACATTTGTGAATTCACATGGAGTAAAATAGCACAAATATATGTAAGATCACATCTTAAGAATGTCAAAATAAAACAAACAATTTTAGACATATTGAACAGGCTTGCAATTTTTTTACTTGGTCATTCAATTCAGGTTTTTGCCTAGGTTTCTAGGCAAAGGAATCCCAGGTGGTAACTTTTGTATGCTTATTATTATATTAGTTTATCTTGGCAGCCTTCCTTCCATCTAAAACAAAAAATTATTAAAGAAAAAAATAGATATCACTGTATCACTGCCTACACCAGGGTTTGACCAATTATAGCCCTCAGGCTACATTCAGCCCTCTATCTGTTTTAGCAAATAAAGTTTTATGGGAACACACCAATTACCCATTTGTGTACTATTTTTCCTTGCTTTTTTCCAGCCACAGAGACCATCTGACCTACAAAGCCTAAAATATTTACTATCTGGCTCATTACAGAAAATAAATTGCTGACCTCTGGCTTACATAACAAAATTCATGTTTCATAAGATTGACTTTGAAAATTGGTAAATTAATTAAGAAGAATTTTATAATGAATCAAATAATTTTGTCTATTTTTATTTTTAATAGAATTTTTTAAATCATTTTAAAGCCACAGCTTCTGAAATGTTAAAGACCCCTCAAATGAGATCAACTAATGCTTACCAAAGATTTACCAAGTACAAATAGGCTTTCTGTATGTAGTAATTTTTCAAGTTTTACCAGTTTAGACAGAAAAAGAACATGAAATAAAAATTCAGTATTTTTTTCTATTCTTCATAACCCTCTATTTCTTTAACCCTACAATTTCATGGTAACCATTTAATTCATAAAATAAATATTTTTCTTCATTCACATTTATAAAAAAGTTAATTCTCTTTTTATAAATTTATTTTTTGGTCAGAAGTCTGTTTATCTTAGATTTTGATTTTATTTTTTGAGATATACTTCTCTCGGATTTATTTTTTGATTATGCTGGCTCCAAAAGATTATAAAAGTTTTGCCTTTATCAATGTTATTTCTTCCTTCTGTACTTTTTTAGTTAATGAAATTTAAGGTTTATTTCTTTATTTTTTATTTCATATTATTGAATTGGTTTTAATTATTCTTGAAAATAGACTTCTTTGATAAAATACATATTCATGTCTAGGTTCTAATTAATCTTTGTATTTGGTAGTTCTTCTTTGAATCCATTAAATTATTTGATAGTGTATTTGAAATTATTATGACAGCTAGACTTTTGATATTTCTCTTCCCTAATAGTGAGTTTTATTTGAAGATTTTATGAGTACCTACCATAAATTTTTTCTTACATATTATTATTACATATTCCATTTTTATATGTTTATGATTTCACATTACTTATCTCTGATTCCACTGTAATTACTAGTTTGGTACTTCTCTCTTTATTATCATCTAATTTTTGCAGATGTAAAATTTTTATATTTGTGATTTTTTCTATGCTAATTCAAAATGTTACATATGTCTCTTGAATTTTACTGAAAACAGATTTAGATATTTTCTAAATAATACGTTTTTATATCTATACTTCAATCTTCAAGATGATTATTTATTGAAATGTAGTATTTTTTTGAAGCCTATTTCTACAGTCCTCAAATTTTACAGATTAAAAGTTAATATGTAGGTTGTATGCTCAAATTTTGCAGGGAAAAATACCTAAGTTTATATCAAAGAAAAAAGCACAAACAAGCCCCCAGTATTTGGAATTCCCAGAGCATAAGGGGAAGCAGGAGGGAACTGATCAGAACAAAACCAAGGCAGGTATGAACCGCAGTGGATAGAAATGAGTTGTGAGTAAGGAGCCATGCTCCATTCACTCTTAAGTGTGCCCAGAACATCAGTTACAAAATGCATTGTTCTTGATTTTACCATCCACATTATGAAGGCGGCAATCTTTACGTTTAAAGTAGGGATACAGATTTTCCTGGTCCCTAATGTAAAAAGGAATAAGGTTGAGATCTTTCCTGATATCTCTCAAAGCTTCCAGCCCTAGTTAGGTTGTGGCAGTGGTGTCCGTAAGAGTCTAATTTTAGTTTGCCTTGCTCCTCTCTCTCAGATGGGGAGGTCATGGAGAGCAGACACCTAGGTGTCATTCCTAGGTCTTATTTTAGTTTTTAAAAAAATTTACTTTCATTGGATATTGAAAAATTCCTCAAAATGCTTTTACTATGAAAAACTATTTTCATTGTTGACATAGCTCTTTATTTATTCATATTCCACTTTGGTTGTAATGAAATTTTGTAGTACAAAGCTTCACTATTTAGTCACACTTCCATGATTTGTGGTTCAATTTTCAGAAATTGGTAAGAGAAAATTTTTACTAGAAAATAATTGTCATAGATTAAAGTCTGCATATTTAATAACAAAAAATCCCTAGATGAATGCAATCTACCTTATTCATAAAATCAACAAACTAAAGAAAGTTTATACATCACCCCTGAATAACCAAACAAAAGTAAAGATATGGTATGTTATTTTATTTTCCCCATGGAAAGATTATTTTTTCTATCAATAACTTCCTGGACAGATCATTGCTCTATTTAATGAATGACTACAAATTTTAACATATTTGTGCATAAATACAGTATTTGTTGGGTGTTCATTTTCTTTTAAATTGCATCAAATATTACCACAGTTGTTTTTTTAAGAAATATATTGCCTTAAACTTTACCAAAGTGTACAATAGACAAGACATAAGATTAGTTAAAATTGGCATGATTTCAACTCAACTTACATACAGCAGCACAAGCTTTGGGCACATGTTAAATTCCCTGATTCTCATTCTAAATACTTAGTTGTAGGAATTAACTAAACCAATATATGACAGGTACCTATTATAGTTCTTGGTATTTCACTAAATATAACTTTCTTCTCTCTCTACCTGTCTTGTGTTGAAATTTTTCCTGCAAAAGGTAACTAAGACCTGGAAACTAAAGATGTAATTTAATACTTTAGAAAATATATGCTATTAATTATGTACTTCATTGTTCATATTTTGTAAATTTTTTATTTCTATTAAGATTTCTTTGGAAAAAAGTTTATATTCAACACATTTCTCTTAAAATATATCTGTTTATCCTAAATTCCAGTATGTTTTAAAGTTTTCTTTGAGAAACAATATTTTTACTTTTATAACAATGTTATTTTTAATGTAAGAAAACCCCAAAATCATTTATAATGGTATAATAGATGCTTAACCACCACTGAGCCCTGTCAATTTTGTGGTCCACTTCTGAGGAGTAATCACTCTCTGCTGTTCTCAGTCCAGTCTTCAACTCTTCTGCCAGGATGGTCTGACAAGCTTTACCTCTAGTCAGAGATCTTGAACACTATGGAATTATGTATCTACAATGTGATTTCAAGGTGGCATATTTGAGATCTACAATAGCATGTGAAATTATTCATAAAATTTCAATGATATAGTTAAAAATTTTATAATAAAAGATAACTAATTCAGCTATAGTAAGGAATTTTCAATCTCTCTGATTTTCTCGGGTCACGTAGAAAAGTAAAAGTATCAATTATGCTAAACCTTAATTATTTTCTATTTCTTTTCCAAAGCCATCAGCTAGTTTCAGTTTGTCAGTTTATTTTTTGTTTGTTAGCTGTTATTTTTGTGTGTGGGAGGATTAGAAGGTCAATGTGTAGTAAGATTTACCGGAGACAGATAATATTAATGGAAAGTAGAGGGATGTTATTACACCAGCGAACATCTTTTAAAGTTGCTTTCTTTGTTTTAGAATATCAGAATGGAGATTTCCCTTTATTGAAAGAGAAGTTTTCAGGGCTCTGAATTATTTTTCATTTTCATAAAAGATCACTTTATGGACATTTTGTTAATGGACATTAATTTAATAATTTTAAAGTTTATATGCAGTAAAGTCTGCATAAAATATCAATAGTAACATCTTTGGACCACACTTCAAATATACTTTACAAAGCACTTATTCTTAGGTCTAATGATGTTACTTATTAGTTGGGACAAATTAGAAGTTAGCTTGTCAGTGTATGTGGATATTCTCTGCCACATAAGGACACGAGAGGAATAAGTTAGTCAAGTATGACATTGGCGTTATTAAAAGTGTCAAGTTGTGTCACAGAGGAATTGCTGAAGTAGTGTTCTCCAGAAACTCCATGAAATATCTAAAACAAAATTTAGAAGGAGGAGAAAAAAATGTTCCATTGAAATTGACAGCAATAAATACTAAAATTAAGGCCTCAGGAGAGCCTAGAGAAGAAAGCAGACAAAGAAAATTTAAAGGAAGAAGTTAATAAAGGACAAAATCGAATAAAATAAGAAGCAAATGTATAACTACAGATAAATTAATTGGTTTATATGTTCTGGAAAATTGCATCTGTAAAGAAGGATAAGGGGAAATTAGTTAACATATTTTTAAGAAGAATGCTAATAGATGTCACATGAAGGTAGGTTATGTGGATACCATGCTCAGTTGCACCACGTTTTTCAAAGTTCCAATAAAAATGGCTCATGGTGAATCAACAAGAACTACAAAACAACAACAACATTAAAATAACAAGTTCATTGTGACCAGGTCTGTTGTACACATATAAAGAAAAGAAAAAAAATAGCATTTATCTGATTTCCATATAGCTATAAAAGTAGAAGGGAATTTTGGCCTTAAAAGTAAGTGACTTCTTGCTCTGAAATTTCTGAAAGTATAGGCCTGCTCATTTCAAACATATTCAGCAATGATTCATCATGAATAAAATGTGAAATATGATTGAGGACACAATAAACAATACAGATGGAATACTTTCTTGAGTCCACATTAAAATATGTAATCTGAGTTGACAAAATAAGATATTACCCCTTGCTCAATCTAGCTATAAAGTCAGGGTTAGAATATAGAATACATTTAGTTAACAAGGAACATTTTCTCTCTTTTTTTTCACAGTGCAACTTATATGTGAACAGAAAATGCAATTTTTTTTCTGCAGCTTATTTGTCCTTCTTTTTTGAACACACAACCACTAGTTGTTGGGGAGATGGGAGCAACAACCAAAAACTAAAATTCTGAAGCTCAAGATTAATTATTATATTGCATTCTATTACCTAATGCAATGTATATATAATGTATGTATAATATGTACTACATATACGTTTATTGCCTCTCAGCTCCAAATCTACTCTTCATTGACTTTTCTATGCAATTGATGCTAGACTCTGAAATACTTCTTTGCCAATTGGCATGACGTTAAGCTTTGACAGTAGGGGACATTACAAGAACTCTAGAGTAGGAAGGGGCTTCCCTTCCTTGTTTCAGTGTGTTCCTCCTTCTAGGCTTCTGCAGTATGCAGGGCTATTCTAGAACCTGGCTATTGCAGCATGGGTGGCTTTTCCACAAATAGGCTCTTGTAGTACATACAACCTCTGCTGTATGTGCACCTTCTTCAGCACATGGCTCCTAGAGCATGAGCACATTTCTAGCAAGTTCTGCCGAATGGCACCTCAGCAGCTTTTCCACATCCAGTAAACCACAGCTTCAACCTCTCTGATAACAGTTAGATCTCAGCCCTTAAGGAGAGACCCTCTAGTTTGGGGGACTCTATCTCAGTCCCATGGGGCAGGACAACACTTCATACCTTCTATCCCTAATATTATTTAGCATTCTCTAGACTTCTAATTAGCCAATGTTGCATTCTATTCTATTACCTATTATATTTAATATTTCATATTAAATTTCCCAGTTCAAATTATTCAGTATTTTCTTCTGACTGAACCACAACTGATTTTCAAAAAGTACCAAGAGTGGTTCAAGGAAATAGACCCTCAGTGATGGGATTTGGGCATTGGTTTGCTTTTGCCATTGAGAGTAGCTTTTCTTTGCCTGAAAACTCAGTGATAACTTCACCTGGGGCAGATTACTGTATGGGGGATGCTCATTCTCCATAAAAACCACCATAAATCTTTTTTCCATTCTTCTGCCATAAGCTCATAACTGAGATCAAATCTTAACATTCACCAGAGATAGATGTACACACTATGATCCAGACAGAAAAAACATACATGGGAAAAATAATCACAAGGCTTTGCTAATGTATACCAACAGAAAGCTGGGGAACCTGTGTGAGCGTGGATTCTAAGGATCAAACAGGACAGGCTATAACATTAAATTAGGTTTAATTCATTTTTATTGGTGCATGTAATTTAGCTCTTGCAGCTGGAGATGACTGGAACAGCTAGAACAGCTCAGAAATTAGCAGATTGAATGAAACTTGACTTAATGGTGGCCTATATTTAATGAGACTGAGATGCCGGAATTCCATTGCATGATATGAAAGAAGGACTCAAAAGGCTTGGGGATATAGGAAAATCGTACTGGATCTATCATGTGAGACTTGCACACTTAGTCCCCGGCTGAATTCCATATAGCCCAGGTGTGACTATAGGAAATTGAGATGGATTTCCTGATTTCAAAGGAGATTATGAGATCTTGAAGTATTGGAGGTCAAATGGCAACACTTAACACCAAAGACAATTTTGGCAAATCTGCTATAGAGAGAAATGGGATGTACTGGGACCCAGTAACATTCCTAAATTGCCCTAAGAGAAGTGGGTACCTTAGATGGACTAGATTTTTAAAAAGTGTGCTAAGAGGCAAAATAGAAAGTACACTGAGGCTTTTATTTTCGTGTGTGTGTGTGTTCCACAAATATTGGGGAATAAGAAATAACATGCTTGGAGAAATAGGGAGCTCAAACATGTCAGGAACTAATAATAAAAAAAACAGCTAAAGATAGGTTGCACACGTATTTAGAAGGAGTAAAAAGCTTAGATAGGGTTCAGCACATGTATTGTAACCTAGCACAAATTCCACGGCTTTGTGATAGTCTCCTATATCCCTTATCTTGTCTTCTTTCCCTATCTATTATTCAAATCACAGCTAGATACTTCAGAAAGATTTGTTCTCATTCATATGTAGAAGAGTGTATCACTGGAGCTTATGATATAATAATTAATTTAGCTTTTAATATAGAGTTTGATGATTTCTTATCTCTAAAATATAGGGAAAGTCATTTTAATACAGAAGGTATAAGGTTAAGTTTAATAAACATATTTTGGGAGAACAGAATATACAAAAGAAAAATCCAACAAATAGACGTAATTTTCATTATTCCAGATAACCTCAGGCAAGCTTTCTTATATTTTTCCTTTGCTTTTAAGAATTAAACAGCAAAAATTATAGCAAAAATATTAACACTTTCCTCTAGCAATATATAGCTTTACTGTTAGTATGTGAAGCACATCAGAAAATCCAATTCTCCTCGTTGCAATGCAGATATAGAGATTAAAGGAGCACAATCTTGTTTGGTAGATATCATAGTTCTCTCTATTCTTATAATTTTCCTTTTATCATGATAGAAAAATTGTTTTTATTGTTTCACACTTGACTACAGCAATATCACATATTTGACGATTATTGTAGCTTTGGGACATTGGCTATAATAATATAAGAAAGAAAAATCTGAGGAACAATAAAGTTTTTAAAAAGAATTTATGTAAGTAAAAAACAGTTCACAAATTGGGGAACACAAGACCACAAGAGGTTTAGTGTCCCAATGACAAAATGTCAGAGGCAAGTATTTATTAGGAAAATTCCGAAGCCAACTAAAGAAATTATTTGATTGGTTTGCAATTATTAATACAAAATTGCTGTTTTTTAGGTACCTTGTGGGAAACTCTCTAGTCACATAATCTTATGTTAGTTGGCTGCTTACGTTTGGCTGGAGTTAAGTTTTAAGTCTGTCTAACATAAGCATTTATCAGAAATGACCCAAATTAAGTTTCATTTATGTTTATGATTTAAACAAGATTAAGGCTAGTTTTAAGGCCTTTGATTTTGTTTGCTCAGGAATTTTTCAGGCTTGGTCTTCATTTTGTTTTTTTCTTTACATTTGTTAACTTGGTAAGCTTAAGTTAAGTTAAGTAAACTTAAGTTAACTTGTTAACTTGGGTAAGCAGAAATACTGTGTCTCCATCCCCTGCCCCCATTGCCTTTTCTCCCCATACTCTACTAGAGGAATACAATTTCATGGAATTGACTCACTGACATTAAGATCACACACCGAAACATAGGACCTAAAGTTTATTAAATTGAGTCCCCTCAAAACATCTCTATCTCTCTCTCTCTCTCTCACCATTTGACTCTAGGAGAGACATTTCTTCTTCTCTGGGTTAGTCCAGAATGTGATCCTTAGACCGTATACTATTCTTCTGCGTCAGATTTCCCTATTCCACACCCCACCTTTCATTTATTAATGAACAGAGCATCCATTAGCTTCCCAACTCCCTGCCCCTATATTCTTGAAACGTTCTTTAATACTCCACTTTATCCCTTCCTTACACTCTCTATTCTGTCAATCATCAATGTCCATTTCAAATAATAAATTGGTCATTGTGTATTTGGGAAAAATCATATTCTTGTTCTCTTTGGCATATTTGAGTGCACACTCATTATCCAGTTATGCTGCTTGCACAAGGTAGACTCTTACAGTGGAATAAAGGGAGCTCCTTCAGACTTTTTTAATTTACTCTTTTCAGGGAAAATTCATGAAAGAAATATTTCAGTAGATATATTTCCCTCAGCAAATCTAGATATAATACATTAGAAAGTTGAGAATTAATATCTAAAAATGACTTCAGGAAGAGGTTTCTGACAGTGATGAACGTGTACCCTACACTCTCCTGCCCCCAGTAATTATTCACCTATGAATACCAACTAAGTATCTGATTTTTTTTTTTACTCTCATTCTTAATTACATTAGAAGTGTATTACTAATTAATCAATCAAAAACAAAGCTATAGAAAAGATTAATTTTTGCTATCTTTACTTCTGGGATGTTTTGAACAATATGGAAATAATTACCATCAAGTATGTCAATAGGCTTCATAATCTTATATGGAAAGCATACAACTAATTAAATGCCTTTTTCAAGTTTTATTCAAGAAGAAATATGATAGATTTAGAATATCATCTTCATAGTGTAAAATTATAGTTTTTAGATTGATCCAAAAGCATTGGAACACCCAAACATTAATATCCAGCATGGTGCAATGCTTTAGTTGACTCGTGGTGTGGGCCCTGGCTAGCACTCTTGAGCCAAGCAATGCATTCAGTAAGGCCTAAAATTGTAGCAACAAATTAAACTTTACCAGCCAAAAGGTTTTCTAGTATTTCTGCAGGGAAGAAATTCTTTCTTCTCTCAGAACATGTCAGAGACAACAAAACAAGTACTATTTTACTTTATTTTTCTCGAGGAATTAATTCTCAAGTTCACTCAACTCCTGTAATCAACTGTAGAAACAGTGAGCAACACACAGGGAAAACTTTTTTTTATATTTAGGCTTTTCCTTTTCCTGCCTCCAATTCTTTATTAAGACTTCCCCTTTGAAACCCCAACCCTATTAAATTCAAGTCACACAACGTTTAATATCATTGTACAACTTCACTGTATCTTATCATAATTTTAGTCCAAATATTCAGGTCATACATAATGGAGAAACCACACAAGCAAATCTTCTTTTCTCTTAAACAGACTAGGTTAGATTTTCTATTACATTTTCTTTCTTTGTGGATATTATGTGTGACCTCTTTATCGTCCTTCTATTCTATGAAAGATCCCTTTTATTTTTAAATTATGTATCTTATACATAATTTCTTGTACTAATCCTTTCCTATTTATATATAATTACATATATTTATACTTTTTAGACAGAATCAATTGCATATAAACATGTGACACCAGTAACTAACTTATGGTTTTTTAAAATATTTCCATACGTTGTCAAGCTTTATCATAAATCTTCAATTATTCTAAGAATAAACTGCCAACCATTGACATTCTTTAACCATGATAAGCAATCTTTATGCTTCCTTTCTTTGATTTTTCAGTTGTACTGACTGAAGGTGAGTTATAAAATTTTATTTCTTGTCCTGTTTGACTTTTATGACCTACCATTCTTTCATTTTCTTTAGCTGTTTCTCTACATAAACTATATTTTAAAAGAAACTCCAGCTAAGTGACAAGCACACTGTTCTTGATATTCCACTTACCAAACTGTCTAAAACATTGGTGAACTTTTGAACTTCAATAAAATCGTTGCTACCTCTTATTCCATAAAATCACAGAATTACCTCTGAAGGTACAAGGAGGTACAGATTCATTGTATAAATGTTTTACAACCAGAAATTTTCTTTTAAAATAATATTTTTCTTTTACTTTTTATTTTTGTTCTCTATAGAAAAATTGTCAGTAAAGATTGACTCTTATTTAACAAAAATAATTTTATTTGAACTTCTTTCTTAGAATCAAATCACAATGATTCCCTTATCCTCACTTGTTGACTAGTTGCCATAAATATTTACCAAGGCTATACTATTTAGTTAATCTTTTCACTTTAATCTACTCTTCATTTTTCTTTTAATCCTCCCCAAATTATATTTTCATCTGCTTTGTCATGCTCTAGAAGTTTTTTCACTGATTATTTAATCAATTTAAACTCCTCTTTGTACTTTTCTGGACCTCTGCAATTTGACTTCTCTGTCATTTTAATCTCACTACTACAAAGCCAAACCTTTTATACTTAATCAGCTTCCTGATTATCCATTACCTCCCATGCTAACTCTCATCTTTGCTGATGTTTATGCTAGTCCCCCACTCATAAAACACTTAACTTTTCAAAAGCATAACTTTGGAATTTGACCCTGGTACCATAATAAATTGGATATCTTTATGTTCATGACTGTTTTTACTCGTAAATAAAATAGCTAAATAACAAGACTTACCTTATTAATTTTGAATTTTGAAGGTAGTGAAGTGATAATACAGGCAAGGGCCATGGTAAAGCGAAAGTACCTGGTCCACCATAACAGCTCAATACTATCGAGTTATTATATTTTCTTTTAAATTCCAAATTCTAGTTTATCTTTGCAAAGAAAATTTTATGTAACTTATTTTATTACTTTGGGAGTATTTTCTACTCTTCAAGTAGACTGTGATTGTTAGTCTTAAAAGGAAAGAAATCTAAGTTGTTGTAAAGAATTCAGACACTGGATATAGTAGTTACTGTTTCTGTTTGGTTCTTTCTTTGAACATTCTTATGATAAGACATTACCTTCTTTGATGGGCCGTTTCACCCTCAAACAGTTCTATTGGTATGAAATATTTACCTTCTTATTTTAGGACAAATCTGTCTTTCTGCAATATTTATTCAATAGTTCACCTGCTGTTTATTAAGATTACAGTGGAAAAGAAACAATAAAAGATGGTTTAAGTCCTTTTCTGTCTTTTAAACTGTGAAATAAATATCCCAGGTCACAAAAATGTTCAGCTTTCTATAAATGTTAATGAATAATCTTGTCAATCTATTTTCATAGAATTTGTGGAAAGTTAAATCTACATGGTGTTTTTCACATTTAAATCGTTTGGTTTCAATGATTTGTGCCAGAGAGAGGAACTATTTTTTGTTGTTCTTTAAATTCCAATATTATCATTTATGAATTTATGGTTTGTAAGAAATGAATTATAAGAACTTCTTTGGGCTTCCATATTTTGATAGCTGATCCTCTAGGTGTACACTAAACCAAGATTTTGTGTGTGAGTGTGTGGGTGTGTGTGTGTTTGTAAAAATTTCTTTTCCCTTGTAGGATAAATAACTTCAGGTGGGGAGTTTTGAATTACAATGGGAATAATGATAATAACGAACACAGCAATAATAAAAAATAATAAGAAGTATAAAAATAAAAAAGAGGAGAATATACAGTATAAAATAATAGATAATGGCTAACATTTGTAAAAGATTTATTATGTGCCAGGAACTGTATTTGATTCTATGCTGATTTTAATAAATTCTCACAATAGCATATAGATAAATATAATTGACATTCTGATCCAAAAGAATAAGTTGTAAGATTTAAAGAATTTAAAGGGTTCATTTATTGTCATGTGTCTAGCAACAGGATTGAGAATTGAAACTGATGTGGGGATAAAAAGAATGACTATATATCTGAAGCTCCTTGCTAGTGAACTTAAAACTTTATTTTGCACATAATTGTCACCTGGTGACTAAGACAATATCATCATGGATCCTTACATTATGATTTGCTGAATGTCAATGATTTAATAATAGTCTCTGATTCTATCAAATCATTTTAACGTACATACACAACATATGTATAATAGAATATACACATATAATATATTCAAATGTATGATTGGAGTAGTTTTTCTCTCAAACACATAATATAAATATCTAATATATCCACATCTATGATTTTTTTTCTGGAATTGTTGGCAAATGAATTTTATCATCTACAGGAACTTTCTATTTAATGAAATTGTTTCAAATTTAGCACCAACTGAAATATAAATAATGATCAATTATAGAAATTTCCAAAAATAGAGGATATCTTCTGTGTAATTTGAATGTAGTTTCACCTCTAACACTATTGTTTAGTTAAAGAACCAGAGCTCCTTAGGAAATGGAATATTCTAGGTCTGGGACAAGGAAGATAGAAGATGAACCTGGAATACCTTGTAGGGCCAGTATGTAAATGCTGAAAAAAAAAAAAAATCCTACAGTAATAAGATTATGCAAAAGGACACAGTAGCTAACTAAAAGAATTCTCCACAGACCAAGTGAAACAATTTGAGCAACTAAATAAATAAGGAAGCAATGAATTAAAACCCCAAGTATAAAACAAAAATCCATGAGTGCATCCTGACAAAAAT
The DNA here is from genome assembly GCA_004363605.1 of Indri indri. Lineage (NCBI taxonomy): Eukaryota > Metazoa > Chordata > Mammalia > Primates > Indriidae > Indri > Indri indri. The sequence goes on along the minus strand of RJWJ010026772.1, from coordinate 2,387 downwards.
AAATGGACGATTGATTAAGTAAAAGTGGGAGGAAGAAACACACCTAAAGTTCAGAAAAGTCTCAAAAACTTTATGTAAATATTCTGCCCTCAAAGAGTGTGGACAGCACATACTTCCCTTTAAAGTACACGTTGTGGACAGGAGGGAAAAGCGTAACTTTACAGCGACAAACCTGATTGCCTCCCCCAAGCTTCGGCAGTGATCGAGCATGTTGATGGCATGCTCCCTCGAGATGGTGTGATGAAAACCGCAGATGCCTATGCCATCCTCCTCTAAAAAACTCACTATAATCATGAGACAATAATCAGACAAATCTTAATTGAGGGAAATTGTGCAAATTAACCTGGAAAATACTCATCAGGACTGCCAAGGTCATTAAGAAAAGAAAAATCTGAGAAGATTTCAGAATCAAGAGGAGGCTAAGGAGACATGACAAGTCAATGTAAGGTGGAATACTAGATAGGAGCCCGGGATGGAAACGGGACATCAGATAAAAATTAAGGTAATCCGAGTAAAGTATAATCTTCATTTAATAATAATTATAACAAATGAATCATACTGGTAAGAAGGTGTTAATAATACAGGACACCAGATTTGGGTATATAGAAGCTCCTTTATATAAATATTTTAGAATTTTTCTATAAAAAAGTTCATAAAAAGTTATGTCACAAGCAAATGCAGAGAAAGCCATGTCCAATATAATTATACATTGTATATACATATCTCCTAATAAAGAATTATGGTTATTATCTTTATTATATTATATTATTATATTTACATTAATTTTTTATTTTTAAAATGACTATTAATTTCCTAGGACATAGATGCTTATTATTTGAACTCAAATACTTAGAAATGGAACTGTTAGGATATTTCTTTTTGCTTGCAGCAGTTTAAAAATTTATTGAGACAGTAAGGGCATCATGAACCCAGAGAGTTTAGAAACATCTTCCCTAATTGGAATACATGACCCTAGAACAGTGGTTCTCAAAGTGTATTTCAGGGACCTTTGGGAAACCCCAATGCCCTTTCAGGGCCTTGATGGGTTACATTATATTTAAAATAATACTAATGGATGCTGAGCGAACCGTATAGGGGAAGGGCATGCTTGTAGCCCTGGTGTGGGCGAGGCTAAGGCATTATATGTAACCAAAATGTTTGCACCCATATAATATTCTGAAATTAAAAAGAAGAAAACAAAATAAAATAATACTGATATTTTCAAATATTACTTTTACTTTTTTTATTTTACAATATTATGGGGGTGCAATTGTTTTTGGTCCCAAGGATCGCTTTTGTAATGCTTTAGTCAGGGAGACCATTATCCTAAGTGAAATATCTAAAGAATGGAAAAACAAACTTTTACCTTTTAAAATTAAGTTAAAAAGGTTGTTTATTTTTAATAATACTTAGATATTATTTGCTTTTTAAAATTTCATTCTTGAAAGTGTACAATACAGTATTCCAAATGCTATATGACATGAGATACCAAAAAATACTGAGTACAGAAGCAGATATCTGAATCTTGCTATCTATAACATTAATATTAAGCTAGACACTAAAGAGATTTGAAACAATGCAAACCAATGCTACTCTTCTCACTAATTTGATTTGTGGTGAAAAAGTGTAGCTTTTAAAATATTATTTATGTTAATATGTAATGGATTTATTACTGTTTTAAATGAACTAAATAAATATCTCTAAAATTGAGTCTTTAAATTTCTGATATGATAAATATCAATAGATAACAACTTAAATAAATTAAAATTTTTGGGATTCTTAATAATTTTTAAGAATGTGAATGTTTGAGACTAAAATGTTTGAGAGTCCTGCCGTAGAGGATGGCAAAGTCACTAGATCAAAGGTGCCAGAGATCCTGGCTAACAACATCCAGCAGAGATGCATTTCTTACTATTCAACATTACTGGAGCAAGTTTTGCCTTTAAAATTTGGAACTCAGCAGGGAACAGTGACTGACACCTGCAGTCCCAGAAGTTTGGGAGGCCAAGGCTGGACAGGGGAAACACTTGAGGCCAGGAGTTCAAGTCTAGTCTGGGCAACATAGCTCACTATGTCTCCACAAAAGATAAAAAAAAAATTAGCCAGGTATGGTGGAATGTGCCTGTAGTCCCAGCTACTTGGGAGGCACGAGAATCCCTTGAGCTCAGAAGTTTGAGGCTTCAGTGAGCTGTAACTGCCACTGCATTCCAGCCTGGACAACAGATTGGGAGGCCCTGTCTCTTTAAAAAAAGGATTTCCACATGTAGCGGAAGAATAATTGTTTTTCAATATTACAAAAGTGTTTTTGAATTTCCATCTACATTCTATTATTACATTTAACTGAGTTTAGCATTTCTCCTGGCATTGAATGTGAAAGATCTTTACAG